>ML296302.1:0-16755 GCA_005239495.1 Nicotiana undulata
GAATTAGATTAAAGTAGGAGCATCTTTAGTTTGCTTTAAGAATAATTTGGGGTGCGCCATACATAAATAAAATTCTATAATCTATGGCCCTCACGTAAATACAAAATCGGTATGGAAAATGCCTTGAACTCTCGTAGTTTGCTCTAGACACGTTAATTAAATAATTGTCATAGCTACGGGTACGGTTCCCGTGACGTGGTTGTGACGCTTAACTACTAAAATCCAGGGGTACATTTATGTGACCCGACTAAAATTTAAGTTTAATAAAATAAACATGTTGTGGATCGTGGGTACGGTTCACGTGACATGATTCACAATGTGTAACCAAATAATTAGTTGTATAACAATCAGATTATTAAAAGCGATTTTTTTAAAAGGAATAAAACACACGTAGGTTTCAAAAAATGTCTTAAAATCAGATAAATAGGCCAATAATAATAGTTGAGCGACCGTGCTAAAACCACGGAACCCGGGAATGCCTAACACCTTCTCTCGGGTTAACAGAATTCCTTACCCGGATTTTTGTGTTTCGCGGACTTTAAAACAGAGTCAAACTTCCTCGATTCGGGATTTTAAACCGGTGACTTGGGACACCATAAATTATTCCAAGTGGTGACTCTGAATTTTAAATAAAGTAATCCCGTTTCGATTGTCACCTAAATTGGAAAAAACTCCCTTATACCCTTCCGAGGGTAGTAAAAAGGAGGTGTGACAGCTCTGGCGACTCTCCTGGGGATAAGAACCCAGAATCTCTGGTTCAGGGTTCAGAATTCGAGCTTAGAATAACTGTTATGATTGGCTTTCATGATTGTNGCCAGGTCTAGAACAATACACTCAGGTTTTTAAACCTATAATAACTCAGCATCATGCCGGATCCTTAGTAGGAACGCTTGTTTGCATCATGTGCATTTGACATAGGGGACTCAACACAGGGGTTGGGTCCGTCTAGGACAGGTGCACCCTAAAAAAAAAGAAAAAAAAGACCATCTTGATGCATTTTATGTGCTACATGTTGCATTCTTCAAGTGTAAAATGGGTCATTTGGCGGACCAAAGATGGTTGAGGATAAATGAGAAAAAAAGAGGGTTAAGTGTGAAAATTAATCAAGTAGGCCCAATTATCTTTTTCCTTCACAAATAAATTTATTTATTTAGTTATCTTTCGTGAAAAAGACCAAAAAAAAAATAAAAAAATAAAAATAAAAAAAGATTTTGCATGTTCCCATCTTTTTTAAAAAAAAAAAAATTCAAAAAGAGAAAAGAGAATCCAAAAAGATTTTACATGTTTTCATCATTTTTCAAAAAATAAAGAGACAAAAATGTGTTTTTTACTAATCAACTTTTTTTTAAATCCTCTCTCGTATCTAATCTTCCCGAACTACGCACACCTGATTCGCGTCCTTCGGGGCGGGATACGTAGGCAACCCACATAGGGTCCGGTATTCTTAGTGAGTCTTAGGTTCTTGGCTTCGCGGGGTCTTAGCAAAATCTTGCATGTTTAGCCACATTTGGCCACATAGATTGTTTTTGCAAAATAAGGTTATTTTCTCAAAGTGGCTTGTTATCAAATGTCTTAGAGCCCTAAGTCTACAACAAGTTTTCCTCTCAGTTTTAAGGTCCATTCCTATTGAATTTGCATGTCTAGCCGCTTTTGGCCAAATCGACCATTCTTGCAAATGGGTCATTTCTGCAAATCAATTTTGAGCCATGATTATTCAGGGTCTGAAGTCATATAAGTCTTAGTGAGGTATTTTCATGCTTTTGAGGTCACCTTTGTTGAGTTTGCACCAATAGCACCTTTGGCCACGTAGGTCATTTTTGCAAAAATAGCTCAATCATGTCTTGCATGTGTCCAATAGGAGGTGTTGTGGCGTCGCATTGCGTCTCGAGTCACTAACTCTATTTGGTCTTATTTTTCTCATAAAGGTGTGGATTTGCTTACCAGAGCATGACAGATATCCCAGGGCCATTCCAGTCACGACCGTTGCATACCCGAGCTGCTTGAAGAAACTTTTTATTTTTGAGTCTATTTCATGTTGTCTGTTAATTTTAGTATTGAACTGTAATATCGAGTCTGTCAGTCTAGTTAATATTGTCAAGTCTTTTGTTATAATACTTCCTGTTTTGTATCTGAAAAAATAAAATAAAAAAAAGTTATAAATGAAGAATCCAAAAGATTTTTGTTTATTTTATCCATTATTTTTTCGGAACTACGCTTGGTCTGATTCATGTGGAACATGATACGTAGGTAACCTACATAGGGTTCTATCAATTCATTAAAAACATTATCAAAAAAAAAAGGGAAATGAATTTGTGGGATGTGAGGGCGAGAGAAAGAAATTAATGATAATTAGAAAGAAAAGAGAGGAAGGAAAATGAGCAAGTCAAGAAGTGCTAGAAATGAAAGAAAAGAGGAGGCTGAAATGAACAAAATTGGGATGATTCCAAATGACCTTGTGACCCTCGAAGCCATTCATGAACCATCAATTATTGCTAGGTGCATTGCACGCAATGTGCTATTTCTATATGATAAATGCCCTAACGCTAACATGTTGGCTTTGTTTTGCTCCTCTTTGGTATTGTAATTATTATCATAAGAGGGTGGTTAGTTTTTGGTACTTTGGCGATTCATCCATACAACACAAAGTCAAAAAGCAAGGTAGCCATGGCTAGCAAAGACTTGTCCACAGGAGTTGTGGACCCGCCGAGAAAAATTGTTGAATCGGAATCGGAACTGAGAGAAGAGGTCTTAAGGTTGAAAGGACAGGTGGCTGAAATATACCAAGATTGGATTAGTGGGCGTCCTCCACCATTATTTCTCACTAACTACACCGAAAGCCTCGTCACAATTCCGCCACTATCACAAATCCAGATTCCCACTGCTGCTGATATCTCCCCACAACCTTTTCACACTCCACCTCCCAAAACCACCTCCACCCCATATCCCGCTCCTTTGACCACTCATGTTTTTGTAGCTCCTCCACCAGCTACTCTTCCCCGTTCCTCTAGTGAGACTGTGTTCAAAGTCCCTGATGCCCAACGCTATGTTCCAGAGCCAGTTTTCAAGGTCTCAGATCCGTACTCTTATGCTCCCCATTTTGTGCCTCCCAGTGAAACTGAAAAGCTTGCTAAGGCACGATGAGCCTCCCAACATTCTCGTGCGCCTTCACAACAATTTCAGGCACGCAATAACCCTAAAAAAACATAGGCATGGAGGGACACAAAGGTTGAAAGATAATTTTACACCAATAGGAGAGTCCTATGCAAGCTTGTTTGAAAAATTAAAGCATTATGACAGGTTGCACCTATTCCACCAAATCATGTGGACCCACGTGCAAGAAGTTTTGACCCTTCTAAAAGGTGTGAATACCATTCCAATGCCCAGGGGCACAATGTTGAAGATTGTCGTGCTTTGAAAAGGGAGATGGAAAGAATGATTCAAGAAGGGATAATTGTGGTTCAAGGAAATAATACCCCAAGTGTCACACATAATCCTCTACAGGTGCATGGCAACGCACAAATTGTCGGGATGTTTTGCAATGACGAAGGGTTGGTCAAAGGAGTCAATGAGCCATTTGGTGAAGACAATGTGATTGAAGTTGGTGAAGGTCCCAGTAATTTTGATGTGCAGCTCAGTGGCTAAGGTCTCGAGCTTATTAGTAAGAAATCACTCATTTCCTCGCCGAGAAGGAGTCTTGGCAGTTCATTTTGACTTCTTTTCTGCTATCTGGTTATTTCGGGGTTGTAGTCCAGATTTTATCTTGTGTGTTTTGGTGATTCAAACACTTCCATCCTCTTTTGCTTTTCTCTAAAACTCTTGTTAGTTAGTTTTGTGTCTCTCAGTTTGTCATCTAGGTTTGTTTCGGTGTTGTTCAAACCCTTCCATCCCTTGGTCAAATGAGATTTTGTTTTTCTGTTATTTGCAGTCTTCGTTTAGTTCTTTTCTTGTATATTATTCTTTTCAGGCCAGTTCTAATGACATGACATGCATGCGGAGTTTTTAGCCAGATCTTGAAAGCCAATCTAATCATGGAATAATGAAACACGGTTTTTAATATGATAAAAGATGCGTTTGAGGAAACAAGTAAAGATTCACACATATTGAGATAACTTGAAGCTTGAATTGAGTGAAATTGAGGCAATTAGTATGAGAAATCAAGAGGTTGATAAAAGCATACAACAAGGGAATGTGTCTCAAACAATTTGAGGTGGATCAGTCAGTGTTGAAACACATCCTTCCGCATCAGCAAAAGGCAAGTTCGCCCCAAATTGGCAGGGGCCGTTCATCGTAACGAGAGTGTTTTCCAATGGTGCTTTGTATTTAGCAGATATAGAAGTCAGATGTGTAGATATGGCTATCAATTCTGATGTAGTCAAAAGATATTATGTATGATTTCTTTTGTTTAAATTGTGTTTGTTTGTACCTGACATGTTTGAAGATTGGAATGACGAAGGCATTTTATTCTGCTATCTAAACACTTTACCCTTTGTTACCCCTTTGATCCTTATATATTTTCTTTCATACCCCTCTTTTGGAATCAGTAGAAAAGTTCAGAAACACAGACACAAAAGGTAAATAAATAAGGAAAATAAGAAAGGCTAAGAGAAAAAGAGAAAGAAAGGAATGAAAAAGAGTGGAAAAAAGAAAGAAGAAGAAAAAAAAAAGAGAAGAAAAGAAAAAGAAAAAAAAAAGAGAAAAAGAGAAAAGTAAAAACAACAAATCAATTCCTATGACATGAACTACGTTC
Organism: Nicotiana undulata; assembly: GCA_005239495.1. Classification (NCBI taxonomy): domain Eukaryota; kingdom Viridiplantae; phylum Streptophyta; class Magnoliopsida; order Solanales; family Solanaceae; genus Nicotiana; species Nicotiana undulata. The sequence goes on from ML296302.1 coordinate 4,748, forward strand.
GACCTGATTCCTTTTAAGGATACGTAGGCAGCCTCACGGTTCGGTCCCATCCAAATAAAAACAATTCAAAAGCCCCCATGCAAAGAAACTGGGGCAGAAGTTGTGGCTATATAAAAGATCTGATTCCAAAAGTTGTAATTGTGAACCCACTCAATTTGTTTTGAGCCTTTATCCTTTCTTTCTAACCCCATCCAAAAGCCCGCATTACGGTCCAAAAGAAGACCTTCCGACCAATATTTGAGAGTGCCAAGTCAAGCGATACAGAGGTATGATTCACACCAGGGGTAACACTCCGTGCCGCACAAAGGAAACACAAATAAATGAGAGAGTCTTGTTGGTGAAAACCCTCACGGGCACCCTAGGACGATGGAAAGATGAGAGAAGTCAAAATGAGAGAGTCTTAGTGGTGAAAACCTTCACGGGCACCGTAAGGAGAAAGTGAGTTGAGAGATGAACAAATGAGAGAGTCCTATTGGTGAAAACCCTCACGGGAACCCTAGGACGACGGAAAGATGAGAGAAGTCAACATGAGAGAGTCTTATTAGTGAAAACCTTCACGGGCACCGTAAGGCGACAGTGAGTTGAGAGATGAACAAATGAGAGAGGTACGTTGGTGAAAACCCTTCAAGGCACCGCAAGCCGAACAAGGTCACTGACTTGGTGAAGAGATTGGGTTATGGAGATCCCGGGCATAAGATATGACAACTGAAAGTTGATTGGTTGGACAGGCTGGGCTGATTAATCCGAAATGCATGTCATGATCATTAGATTCAGCCGCTTCACTCAGATAAGTCTTTTTTTCATTCTTCTTCACATAGGTATCTTTGTTCAAAATTTTCCTTCGTTCCTTCTGCCAAAAATCACTTCATCGTGCTCTTTGAGTCTATCTTTATGAGTCTCTTTCGAGTTATCCCTTATTGAATAAGCAGGAAAGAATTCCAAAGCCTACTGCCAGCTTTTAAAATTGCACAAAGCGGAGTTCGGCCAAGCACATCACAAGTGACATGATTCAAAATGAGCAGTATGGTGATAACTGAAGTTCAGGTGATAAGGTGATTCTTGAATTTTAAGAAAATACAAAGATTTGGAAACTTTCAGAATGAAAACACAATGCAACAAGTGAATGTAAGAGATTCAGGTCATCCAGAGGTTTTGTGGTCCAGTTTCGACCAAAAGGTCAAACAATCCCTTGCTGGACCGCTCATCAGACTGAAGCATGGCAGTGGCAGAAGCAGACACTCAGCAATGATGCCACAAACTAACCACCACGTTTTCAAACTAACAAGATTTTATTTGTCTGAAACAGGGGCAAGAAAATTTGTCTGATTTGCAGGGACCCTCCATGAGGAAAACATGGTTCAGGGGCAAGGCATTTTGTTCTTTTTGTAGAGATCATCCAGAAAAGAGAGCATGGCTCAAGTAAGTACATTTTAAGTTCTCAGGACCCTCCTAGAAAATGGGATTTAGTTTTAAAATTATCAGGACCCTCCTGGATAATGGGATATAGGTTTCAAGTTTTCAGGACCCCTCCTGGACAATGGGAATTAGTTAAAATTAAAAACATCCATGAGCAACATGATCTAGCATAAGCTCTACCTTGAGGAAATATAGTTGGTTTTAGAGTTTTCATTCTTAAGATGAGATTCAATTTGAAATTTTCAGGACCCTCATGGAAATGGGATTTAGTTTAAATTCTTAGAAATTTTGGGTAACGTGATTCAACTAACACTCAGAAATGTTCCTAATACAAACTGGGGCAGAAAATTTTCTTTGTTTTGTCTGTTTTGTTGTGATTGCAGGCACCCACCGGGAGAACGGGTTCAACTTTCGGTTTATATTTTCAAGTTCAAGAGGCATCACGAGCCCGCCTGAAGAACAGGGTCAGTGTTTAACTTTCAACTTCCTAGTTCAAGAAGCATCAGGAGAATCCCGCCTAAAGAACATGGTCAAATTTCAAATTACAAGTTCAAGTCAGAGAGGCATCAAGAGCCCGCCTGAAGAACGAGGTTAGTATTCGGTTTTCAAGTTCAAGTTTTGGCAATCAGGCGCCCACTTGGAGAACAAGGGAACACAGTTTCAAGTTTTGGTAATCAGGCACCCACCTGGAGAACAAGGGAACACAATTCAAGTTCTGGTAATCAGGCGCCCACCTGGAGAACAAGGGAATACAATTCATGTTGTGGAAATCATGCGCCTACCTGGAGAACAAGGGAATACAGTTCAAGTTCCGCCAATCAGGCACCCACATGGAGAACAAGGGAATGCAGTTCAAGTTGTGGAAATCAGGCGCCCACCTGGAGAACAAGGGAATACAGTTCAAGTTTCGGCAATCGGGCGCCTTCCTGGAGAACAAGGGAATACAGTTTCAAGTTTTTGGTAATCAGGCGCCCACCAAGAGAACAAGGGAATAAAGTTCGAGTTTTGGAAATCAGGCGCCCACGTGGAGAACAAGGGAATACAGTTTCGAGTTTTGGCAATCAGGCACCCACCTGGAGAACAAGGGAATACAGTTCGAGTTTTGGCAATCAGGCACCCACCTGGAGAACAAGGGAATACAAGTTCAAGTTGTGGAAATCAGGCACCCACCTGGAGAACAAGGGAATACAGTTTTGAGTTTTGGTAATCAAGCACCCACCTGGAGAACAAGGGAATACAGTTAAAGTTTTGGCAATCAGGCGCCCACTTGGAGAACAAGGGAATACAGTTCGAGTTTTGGCAATCAGGCGCCCACCTGGAGAACAAGGGAATACAATTAAAGTTTTGGCAATCAGGCGCCCACCTGGAGAACAAGGGAATACGGTTAATGTTTTGGCAATCAGGCGCCTACCTGGAGAACAAGGGAATACAGTTCGAGTTTTGGCAATCAGGCGCCCACCTGGAGAACAAGGGAATACAGTTCAAGTTTTGGCAATCAGGCGCCCACCTGGAGAACAAGGGAATACAGTTCAAATTTTTGGCAATTAGGCGCCCACCTGGAGAACAAGGGAATGCAGTCCAAGTTTTTGGCAATCAGGCGCCCACCTGGAGAACAAGGGAATGCAGTCCAAGTCTCGATAATGAGGCACCCACCTGGAAAACAAAGGAACCCATTTCATAATTCAATTCGCGTTATCAACAACAGAAGCTCGCCCAAGAATGCGAGTCGACAATACGAGATGATCAACAGAAGTAGTCTCAATCTGGAATAAAAGAAGAAAAACAAAAAGAAGTATCCAAGTGCAGAAGCGGAGACTAGATATGGATTGCTCAATACATGACTGAGTCACAAGCTTTGCATGTCCCGTCGTGCTTCGTCAAAGTCGTGGAAGAATAAATCAGTGCCTGCAACTAGCAAGCGCCAAGGTTCAAATCTAAAGTCTACATGAAGACCATTCAAGACTCAAGATCAAGCTTCAGAAGACTTATAGATAGGAATCTTGTAACTCATAGTTGACAGGTTTAGTTAGTCTTTTTCATTTTTGATTTTGATGTAATAACAGGGCCGCAGACCGGAACCTCGACGGAACGGAACCTCAATCGGATTTTTACCTCGGTATAATCCATCGCTCTTCCTACTTCTGAACTACACGTGACCTGATTCCTTTATAGCCAAGGATATGTAGGCAGCTCAGATACCAGGGCTCGGTCACATTCTCCTTTTCTTTAAGTTTTGGCCTCTCTAAATAAGGGTCGGGTAAAAAAAACTGTCTAGTCGTTCTTTGTCTGAAAACTCTTCATGTTTCCAGTCAAAGAGGGGCAGCTGTAGACGCGTAATTTTTGACCCTCCCCGAGATATTATACTTTTTAGCGTTTAAATATTTAGTTTAGGCCTAATATTGTCATTTTAGCTAGTTTTAACTCTTTTAATTTATTTTAAGTACGAAAATTAAAAAAATACAAAAAATGAGTTTATTTTAATATTTAATTAATTAAAGTTTAATTAATATTTTTAGAATTATAAATTTTATATCATTTTTAAAAGGAAGAGTAAGTTTTTGGGTTGTAAAGTCCATTTTCTGGTCTTTGGCCCAATTTCAAAAGCCCACTCCCCTTAGCCCAATACCCACTAACCTAACCCTAAAACCTATACTCCTTCTTCTTAAATACTTCACCCTAACATTAGGAAGACTACACATTAGACCCTTTAACAAAATATACACCCATAAGAACAAAAAGGGGACAACCTTCAGACCTTGGTCCTCAAAAAACACCACAGCAGTAGCCGCTGCCCAAACTCCACCACCTCCAGCCCGCCGGAAACTAGCCGCCATCCCCCTCAACACCGTCGACCCCTTTCTCATCTCAACCTCTAAAAACCCAAAAAACCACCAGCCATTCCCCCATCTCCAGTGACTGCCCTGCCTGTGCAAAACTCCATCGTTGTCCAGCGACCAAACGACCACAACGACCAAACAACCACGATACCCTCAACCAAGACAGCCGTCGCCGCCGCCAGCGACTCCATTCCCCACCTCGGCTAATAACCAACCGTCGCCGGCGACCCCTTTCATCACTACAACCCCTCCAGCCTCTTACCACCAAAATTCGCCGGACTCCCCTCCTCCAGTCGCACCACCCTCCTTCTCTAATCCTCACCACGAAAACAAGCTCAAAACTCAGCAAAATAGCTTCGAAAACCAGTCCAAAAAGCCATGAAAACCCAGCCAATCATCTTCACAATGTTCGTGATATGGGTCTGTGAAAGGATCAAGTCCGTCGAGGTCGGCTGCGAAGTTCTCCGGTTTATGTTTCTTGTTGGTTGAGTTCATTTTTTGCTCATTTCGGCCGTTGTCTCATCTGTTCTATTGAGTTACAAGCTCCCAACTTCAGATGCATAAATAAAGGTTCATTTTTATTCTTACTCTCGTTCCAAATCATACTTTCGTTGTTTTATGTGAATGATTAATTTTTCCTTGGTCTATTAATTGTTAGAGATGAATTAATGTAGTGTTTCTTCCACTCTTTAGTATGTTGATTCATTGAGTTTAATTCCCAGCACTTTGCATGCTGATTGATGAATTGTAATAAGCTTAATAGTATTTTAAATAAAAAATGGGTCTGTCATTTATCAAGTTTAAGGATGGAAGACTGGACCTTGGGGTTTGGATACCAATAATAAAATTTGAAGTTACCATGTTAATTGTGTTACTCGATTTTCCGTGAAACCCCCTAATGCTTTTGGCGCAATTAGATAAATTATTACAACTATGGGTACGATTTTCATGACGTGGTTGTGATACCTAATCTCGAATTAGATTAAAGTAGGAGCATCTTTAGTTTGCTTTAAGAATAATTTGGGGTGCGCCATACACAAATAAAATCCTATAATCTATGGCCCTCACGTAAATACAAAATTGGTATGGAAAATGCCTTGAACTCTCGTAGTTTTCTCTAGACACGTTAATTAAATAATTATCATAGCTACGGGTACGGTTCCCGTGACGTGGTTGTGACGCTTAACTACTAAAATCCGGGGGTACATTTATGTGACCCGGCTACAATTTAAGTTTAATAAAATAAACACGTTGTGGATCGTGGGTACGGTTCCCGTGACATGATTCACAATGTGTAACCAAATAATTAGTTGTATAACAATCAGATTATTAAAAGAGATTTTTTTTAAAAGGAATAAAACACACGTAGGTTTCAAAAAATGTCTTAAAATCAGATAAATAGGCCAATAATAATAGTTGAGCGACCGTGCTAAAACCACGGAACCCGGGAATGCCTAACACCTTCTCTCGGGTTAACAGAATTCCTTACTCGGATTTTTGTGTTTCGCGGACTGTAAAACAGAGTCAAACTTCCTCGATTCGGGATTTTAAACCGGTGACTTGGGACACCATAAATTATTCCAAGTGGCGACTCTGAATTTTAAATAAAGTAATCCCATTTCGATTGTCACCTAAATTGGAAAAAACTCCCTTGTACCCCTCCGAGGGTAGTAAAAAGGAGGTGTGACAGCGCACGCACATCGAGGTGAGATAAACAGAGGCTTTCAGGGCCTCGGAACACAGATTTGGCTAAAATTACACGGGATGACCTTTTGGGTCATCACAATCTCCACCTCTAAAACAAACATTAGTCCTCGAACGGACATAGAGAGGTATCTGAATCGGGAAAAGATGGGGATATCGGTCTCGCATATCAGACTCGGACTCCCAGGTAGCTGCCTCCACTGGCTGACCTCTCCACTGAGCACATATCGAAGGATAACTCTTCGACGTCAACTGACGAACCTGTCGGGATAATATGGCTACCGGCTCATCCTCATAAGTCATATCCTTATCCAACTGGACACCGCTGAAGTCAAGTACATGAGATGGATCCACAATATACCTCTGAAGCATAGATACGTGAAACACCGGGTGCACGACTGATAAACTCGGTGGCAAGGCAAGTCTTTAGGCCACCTCTCCGACCTTATCCAAAATCTCAAATGGGCCAATGTATCTAAGGCTCAACTTGCCCTTCTTTCCGAACCTCATCACGCCCTTCATGGGCGACACCCGAAGAAATACCCGGTCTCTTATCATAAATGCTAAATCTCGAACTCTGCGATCCGCATAACTCTTCTGCCTGGACTGAGCTGTACGAAGTCTATCCTGAATGATCTTCACCTTGTGCAAGGCATCCTGGACTAACTCAGAACCCAACGATTTAGCCTCTCCCGGCTCAAACCTTCCGACTGGCGACCGACACCGCCTACCATACAATGCCTCATACGGAGCCATCTGAATGCTAGGCTGATAACTGTTGTTGTAGGCAAACTCAGCTAAAGGTAAGAACTAATCCCATGATCCTCCAAAGTCAATGACACAAGCCCGCAACATATCTTCCAAGATCTGAATAGTACGCTCGGACTGTCCGTCCGTCTGAGGATGAAACGTTGTGCTCAACTCAATCTGTGTGCCCAACTCTCGCTGAAATACTCCCCATAAATGGGAGGTAAACTGAGTGCCTCGGTCTGATATAATGGATATGGGCACCCCATGCAATCTAACAATCTCTCTCATATAGATCTTTGCCAACTTCTCCGCTGAATACGAAACTGATACCGGAATGAAGTGTGATGACTTGGTCAGCCTATCCACAACAACCCACACCGCATCAAACATCCTCTGAGTCCGTGGGAGTCCAACTACAAAATCCATGGTGATACGCTCCCACTTCCACTCGGGAAGCTGAATCTGCTGCATCAAACCACCGGGTCTCTGGTGCTCGTACTTAACCTGCTAACAGTTCAAGCACCTGGCTACATATGCTACAATATCTTTCTTCATCCTCCGCCACCAATAATGCTGCCGCAAGTCCTGATACATCTTTGCGGCGCCCGGATGAATGGAATACCGGTAACTGTGGGCCTCCTGCAATATCAACTCACGAATACCATCAACATCAGGTACACAAATACGGCCCTGCATCCTCAGAACTCCCTCATCATCAACTGTGACCTGCTTGACACCTCTGTGTCGGACTGTATCTCTAAGAACACATAAATGATGATCATCATACTGCCTGGCCCGAATACGATCATACAATGAAGAACGGGCCACGGTATCGGCCAAAACACTGGCACTCTCAGAAACCTCCAATCTCATGAATCGGTTGGCCAAATCCTGAACATCCAAAGCAAACGGTCGCTCTCCGACTAATAGATAAGCAAGACTACCCATACTAGCTGACTTCCGGCTCAAAGCATCGGCCACCACATTGGCCTTTCCCGGATGATAAACAATGGTAATGTCATAATCCTTCAACAACTCCAACCACCTCCTCTGCCTTATGTTCAAATCCTTTTGCTTGAATAGATACTGCAAACTCTTGTGATCCGTGAACACCTCACAGCACACCATACATAATGCCTCCAGATCTTCAACGCATGAATAATAGGTGCTAACTCTAAATCATGAACTGGATAATTCTTCTCGTGAACCTTCAACTGACAAGAAGCATAGGCTATGACGTTGCCATCCTGCATCAACACTGTACCAAGCCCAACCCGTGAAGCATTACAATACACGGTATACGGTCCTGAACTTGTGGGCAGAACTAACACCGGTGTCGTGGTCAAGGCTGTCTTGAGCTTCTGAAAGCTCACCTCACACTCTTCCGAACACCTGAACCGGGCACCCTTCTGAGTCAACCTGGTCATCGGGGATGCGATAGATGAAAAGCCCTCCACAAATCGCCGATAATACCCTGCTAAGTCCAAGAAACTCTGAATCTCTGTAGCGGAAGTGGGCCTAGGCCAATCTCTAACTTCGGAAATCTTCTTGGGATCCACCTAAATACCCTCTGCCGACACAACATGGCCTAGAAATGCCACCGAACTCAACTAGAACTCACACATAGAAAATTTGGCATACAACTGCCTATCCCTCAGAGTCTGGAGAACGACTCGAAGGTGATGCTCATGCTCCTCTTGGCTATGGGAGTAAATAAAAATATCATCAATGAAAACAATCACGAATGAGTCCAAATAGGGCCTGAACACTCGGTTCATCAACTCCATAAAAGCAGCGGGGGAATTTGTCAACCCAAATTACATCACCAAGAACTCATAATGCCCATAACGAGTGCGAAAGGCGGTCTTAGGGACATCAGACGCCCTAATCCTCAGATGATGGTAGCCAGATCTCAAGTCTATCTTGGAAAACACTGTAGCACCCTAAAGCTGGTCGAATAAATCATCAATCCTCGGCAAGGGATACTTATTCTTAATAGTAACCTTATTCAACTGCCGGTAGTCAATACACATCCTCATTGAGCCGTCTTTCTTCTTAATAAACAACACCGGAGCACCCCCAAGGAGAAACACTAGGCCTGATGAAGCCTTTATCTAGCAAATCTTGCAACTGCTCCTTCAACTCCTTCAACTCTGGCGGGGCCATACGGTACGGCAGAGTAGAAATAGGCTGAGTGCCCGGAGCTACCTCAATACAAAAATCAATATCCCTGTCGGGTGGCATACCCGGCAGGTCAGCAGGGAATACCTCTGGAAACTCACGAACCACGGGCACAGACCCCATAGAAGGAACCTCGGTACTAGAATCACGAACATAGGCCAAATAGTCCAAACAACCCTTCACGACCATGCGTCGAGCCTTCATATAAGAAATAACTCTAGCAGAAGAATGACTAGGAGTCCCTCTCCACTCCAAACGAGGTACTCCTGGCAAGGCCAAGGTCACAGTCTTGGCGTGACAGTCCAGAATAGCATGGTAGGGAGATAGCCAATCCATCCCCAATATAACATCGAAGTCGGCCATATCAAGAAGAAAAAGATCAACCTGAGTCTCCAAACCCCCAATAACTACTAAGCATGAACGTTAGACTCGATCTACCACTATAGAATCACCCACCGATGTAGACACATATACATAAGCACTCAGGGAATCACGGGGCATGCTCAAATAAGGGGAAAAATATGAAGACACATAGGAGAATGTAGAACCCGGATCAAATAAAACCGAAGCATCTCGGCTGCAAACTGAAACTGTACTTGTAATAACTGCATCAGAGGCATAAGCCTCAGGCCTAGCAGGAATAACATAGCACCGGGGCGGAGCCCCTCCAACCTGAACATCTCTGGGCTGACCTACTGCGGGCTGACCCCTACCTCTCGTGGAATGTCCTCCGCCTTTATCAGTCTCACCTCCACCTCTGGTACCACGACCACCACCCCAAGCTGGTTGAGGGGGCGGGGCTGCACCTGATGCTGGAACCATAGCACGAGAACCCTGATACTGAGAACTACCAGAAGCTCGGGGCAATACCTAGCAAGGTACCCCGGAACACCACAAGAATAACAGGACCTCTGTTGTTGTGACTGCTGACTCTGGAACTGACCCTGTCGACCCGAATAACCACCCTAGAAGCTCTGAAGCGGCGGCACACTGATAGGAGCTGGTGGTGCACTAATAGGAGTTGGCGGTGCACTGCAGGATACCTGAAGAGCCGACTGGAATGGCCTAGGGGGATGACCCCTGCCAAAGGAATCTCTGCCTCCAGATGAGGTGCCACTGAATCGACCGAAGTGACGGGGCCTCTTGTCAGCCCCCTGACCACTGCCCTGCGACAAAACCATCTCGATCCTCCTGGCCACATTGGCTGCCTCCTGAAATGAGATATTTGTGCCTGACTCCCTGGCCATCTGAAGTCTAATAGCCTGAGCTAGACACTCAATAAACCTCCTCACTCTCTCTCTATCAGTGGGGAGTATCATAATATCATGTCTGGCTAGAGTGATGAACCTAGTCTCGTACTAAGTAACAGTCATAGATCCATGCTGGAGACGCTCAAACTGCCTCCGAAGATCCTCTCTCTAGGTAACGGGAAGAAACTTCCCCAAGAACAACTCGGAGAACTGAGCCCAAGTCAAAGGTGCAGACCCAGCTGGTCTGGTCAAGCAATAGTCTCTCCACCAAGTCTTGGCGGTACCAGAGAGACGAAAAGTAGCAAAGTCAACTCCATTGGACTACTATGCCCATGTTCCGAAGAACCTCATGACAGTTGTCCAAGTAATCCTAGGGATGCTCTGATGAGGCACCAGTAAAAGTAGTAGGGAATAAATTGGTGAACCTATCCAATATCCATAGAGCATCTGCTGACATAGATTCTCCCTCAACTGCCGGTGCCACAATACCCGGCTGAGCCACTCCGACTGTCTGAGGTGCCGGAGTCTGAAACTGAGGATCTAGTTGCTCCGGTGTGCGAGTAGCAGGAGTCTGGTTCCCTCCCCCAGCCTGAGAGACGGCTGGTGCAGTAGGAAGAAGACCAGCCTGAGCCACACTCTTCATAAGTCCCACTAAGCGGACTAGAGCGTCCTGAAGCACTGGGGTAGCAATGAACCCCTCCGGAACCTGAGCTGGTCCAACTGGGACTGTCTGCGCAGGGATCTCCTCGGTGAACTCAACCTGAGGATCCTCCACTGGGGTTGTTGCTCCGGGCTGAGCCTTGCCCCGGCCTCGGCCTCGTCCTCGGCCCCTTGTAGGAGCTGCAACAGGAGGATCGGGTTGTTGATCGATAATTGAGGAAGCACGCGTTCTCGCCATCGGCGAGAGAATAGAATGGAAACTCGATTATCATTTAGAATTTCAAATCGCACGACAGAGAAGAAGGAAAAGTGAAGTCATTCCTAACTTTGCAGCCTCTGGGGAGAAGTACATACGTCTCCGTACCGATCCCTCAGACTCTGCCAAGTTTGTCCGTGAGTTGTGAGACCTAAGCAACCTAGTGCTCTGATACCAACTTGTCACTACCCGAAATCCCACATTCAGGTCATGATGGCGTCTAACGTTGAACCCGCTAGACAAGCCAACGTTTTGGTTAAATTTATCGTTTTCCTTGTTTAAGATATCTAACAATGAAACAATAAGCATGAATATTTAAACTAAATTGCGGAATCTAGAAATTTATCAACTTAATATAAAAGTGTTAGGAAAATTCCGTACATGAACCCCCAGAACTGGTGTCACAAATCCTCACGGACGATCTAAGATTTCTACAACAATGGTCTGGAAAGAACAAGAACAACTGTCTGGACATACAAATAGACAGAAATGAACATATAGATGATGACGCCAAGGCCCACGAACGCCTGCAGTTCTACCTTGATGTCTCATGTGTGGACTGAAGGATACTCCCTCTGTCAGTGTCCCCTGGGTCCGGCTGCGTAATCTACACAACATAGAGAAGTGCAGGTGTAGCATTAGTACAACCGACCTCATGTACTGAGTAAGTGCCGAGCCTAACCTCGGCGACAGACAATATACAGGAAATAACAGTTAAGTACGAGGGGGATGGGGGATATGCTGGGGAAAACAAGAGAGAAACAATAACAAACAACTGAACAAGGCTTCAATATAACAGAATGAAAATCAACGGAAGGTAGCAACGTAAACAAATATGTATACGGCATCACCCTTCGTGCTTTAATCTCATCCTCACAATGCAATGAATAGATGAATGGCACGACATTAACCTTCGTGCTTATAAATGTAAAATCATGGCACGACATCACCCTT
>ML296303.1:0-38363 GCA_005239495.1 Nicotiana undulata
ACATATATATATATATATATATATATATATATATATATATGGGCCCGGTCACCTGCGATGTGTATCGTTTACTATTATATAATTTGATGCATCTATTATATGGTCACATGTGCGTTTGTTATCAACTTGTAATTTGGATTTTGCAAGGTTGATTGATCAAATTATTAGAGCACAGTTCCTGAATATAAGCTATGATAATTTGGTATTGATGGTTTAAATCCAACTTGGTTTAACAGAAATTGTATGCCTCCAATTATAGCTAAACCATTTGTTATGAGATGTATTATTAACACTTGTACGCATCTAGCCAAGTTATGATAAATTTTTCTGATCACAATTGGTGCAGGGTCAAGAACCAAATAATTTCCATCTAGAAATATGGATGTTCTATATGATTTAATTGTTCTACCACAATGCACAATGATGGGTCCCCAAAGAAAGTTGGGGATATGTGTTTGTGCTCCCAGGATTAGGGGAGAAAATTGACAGCTGAAAAATTGATACGCGAAATGAATTATTATGAATGCATCTAGATCCTCGTATAAGAAAATGTGAACTTGAAGTTCAAGTGATAATTCATTTGTAAAATATAGCTAGGCGTATTTGCTGACCCAAAGCTAAATGTTATATTTCAGCTGCTAATGCTCCAAATAGAATAAAGTCCCTGATGGACATAATCTATGGAACGCATGAAACGTAATAGACTAATCGGTTCCAAAGATAAAACTCCTTGAAGGAGGAGAGGAGCAAATGATAAATATGGTCATACTAAGGAGGCAAATGCTCTGTAAGAGCACCATGGCATAAAACTTTACAAGACCTCATGTAAGAGGCTCAGGTACCTGAAAATAATGAGATCTCGATAAGTTATGTCTTTATTGTGTGATGATGGAACCAGTGTAAAATGATCATTGGTGATATTGTTAATATAATGTAGCGCTCAATATTTTTAATATTGACGAGGATCTTGAGCTCAAATATGCCATAAAATTTGGATAGATAAATGATTGGTCAATGAAAAATAAGCAATCAAGATTGACTTCACTTGGAAAACGTGAAGTTTTGGACTGATAGTCCCATCATCTGAAAGTATAAAGCTGTGGGGTGCCACAATATTTTACATAAATGTCACGCCATTGATTATATGGAAACATGTTCCCTTATGGTGGATACAATTTCATTCAGATTTTAGTCTGGCAATACCTGCTAAATTTGATATGCGTATATAAAAATCATCGAAAGACTTTTAAACTGTTTTGAAGCATATTAAGGTTTCCAAGAAATTCATTAAATAAAGCTTCAACAAATCTTTATGTGGATTAGAGCAGTCATGATGTACATGATTTATTTTTGTGTTAATTGCAACTGATGGAGTATGTATTTTTCTAGAACCATGAGTAAAACAATATGCTAGCGAGATATAGTTTAATTCCTATATAAAGATACAGGAATACTATTAAGATTATGTTGCAAAAGGAATCCTTGATATAGATTTGTTTATTCTAACAAATTGTGTCAAGTTTTTTGTTGGTTATGCAAATGCAGGCATTTTCTGAAGTTCGTTCTTCAAACAATTTATTTGTATGTGAGAGTACTTCCATATTATTATTTCACAAGGCGGTCAATTATTGATACTTATCGAAGTCATGCCAATATACCAGCAACTGATAAAGAAAGTGACTCAACACACAATAGATGTGTGACTTTTCCTTGAAGAAAAGATTCCAATAATAGTGAAGGCGATGATATTCGTTTATCTCAATTGGAAGAAGGCTATATTGAAGGAGACACAATAAATCATATATTTCATCAAAGTTCTTTGTCAGACACAATCTTCAACAGAATGATGAAATAGATATTCAACAAATTCGTTCAAGTGATAATTTGGCGGAATAATTCACTAAGGCATTCATTATCTCAACATTACAGATGTTGTTATACAAGCTTGGAAATCATCGTCCCTGGAAAATAAAGTGATATTTTCATCAGGGGGAGACAAATACGCGTTGTACTCTTTTTCGCTTGGCTAAGGTTTTATCCCACTGAGTTTTCCTGGCAAGGTTTTTATTGAGGCAGCAAGTAATGCGTATTACAAGATATGTGTACTCTTTTTCCTTCACTAGAATTTTTTTCGTACGGGTTTTTTTCCTAGTAAGGTTTTAGCGAGGCATATTATCCATGGAAATACAAGGGGGAGTGTTATAAATAATATCAATTGGTGGATGTCCATAACTCATAAAAGAGTAATACCCACTATTCTTCTCCATTATCTCCATAACTCCCACTACTCCAATACTTATGGAGTTATGGTTGTAACTCCCATACCTCCATAACATCCTCATGATCTTCCTCCATGATATAAAATGTTTAATGTCATGTTTATGACATTCTTTTGTATACCTCTATGTAATACTATAAATAGAGGATGGAGTGGTATTGTACACACTTGAAACACTAGAATACATAGAAAAAATATGAATCTCTTCTCTCATTCTCTCATATCTCTTATCTATTTTCTTGTTTTTTGTTATTGTTTTGAGCTTAGTTTCTTAATACGATGGATATATCCGCACGCTCTAAATTTTATTTTCCGCCTACATCCATGTATTTCCATATTCTGTTGCGTTACTTCTTTTCTTTCTTTCACTTTTTACTTTATTGGGATATTTTCATTTTTAGTCCCTTAAATATTAGCAAATTCATTTTCGATCCTAGTAATGGATCAACTGGACATATTGTACCTAAAATTATTTGACTTGCACATTTTAGCCCTTGCAGAAATAAATTATCTGTAAATTTAATATATTTTTATATAACATTTATTCGAATTTTCAATAAGTGAAGAAACCTATTAAATTTGTGATAATGAGTTAGTGGAGGAACTAAAAGCATAAAACTACGCTTATTGAAAGTTAATTTTTTTTTACTATGTGTCACGACCCAAATGTCCCTCCGTAAGATGTCATGACGACACTTAATCTCTACGACTAGGTAAGTCTAACAACTTGTGGAATAACGAAAATGAAAAAAAAATTTAACATCTAGACTGCAACAGATAACTATAAACTGATAAAATACCGCTCGGCATGTACAAGCAACTTAGTACTAGAGTATACACAGAGTTCCCAAAACCAGGTAGTCATTAGACACAAGCTACAGAAGAAAACTAGTATATCTATACATCAGAGTCTAAGAAAGTACGGAAATGAGGGAATATAAGGGGACTTCAAGGTTTGCGGACGCGGCAAATGTATCTTGAAGTCTCCGTACAACAGCAAGCACTCTCAGCTAATAGCGGGGTTGATAAGAAGCACCTTGATTTTCACACAAAACATGTGCATAAGAGTAGCACGAGTACAACACAACGGTACCTAGTAAGTGCCAAGCCTAACCTCGGTAGAGTAGTGACGAGGTCAGGTCTGGTCCCTACTGGGATATAATAATGAGACAAATGATATAATAAAATGAAGAAAGACGAAAAAATTAACAGAAATAATTCACAGAGAAATAACAACACAACACAATGAGATAAGCAACATGGGCGCTCCCTAGATATCGTCTCGTAGTCCCAAAAGTATACTCAATAGCGGAATCTCCCGAGATACCATCTCGTACTCCCAAAAGTAAATATGCAAGGAGATCTCCTGGGGTACCACGTCGTAGTCTCAAAAATAAATATGCAGTAGTTCCAAAAGTAAATATGCAAGGGGATCTCCCGAGGTACCGCCTCGTAGTCCCAATAGTAAACACACATCTTAAATCGATAGACAAAGAAATTAACGACAATAACTATACAACTAAGGTTGAACCAAATCAAGTAAAGCCAGGAATTTAACTAAACATGCTGCACATATTTCAAATAAGCATTTAAGACACGTAGACATGCGAAACTAGGCAAAATATGATAACTACACATGCTAGTATAACTCAATTAAGGTGTAACATGCTACTACTCAGTGAAAAAATTGGATTTCACAACAATTAGCCCATGTACGCACTCGTCACCTTGCATGCACGACGCTCACATATCACAAAAGTATCACAACAGTACCAAATCTTAAAGGGATTTCCCCACACAAGGTTAGGCAAGCCACTTACCTCGAACCAAGCTCAATCAATCAATATGAATGCCCTTTCCCCGATTACTTGACTCGGAATGACCCAAATCTAGCCAAAAACAGTTACATACCATAAATACAACTATAATAGACTAATCTAATTAATGAAATCAAGAATTTCCAAAATTTCCCCAAAAGGAGACTGGGCCACGTCTCAGATCGGGTAAAAGTCACAAAACACCAACACCCATTCACCCACGAGTTCACTCATACCAAAATTACTCAAATCTGAAGACAAAATCTCAAACAAAACTCAAATATTTGGTTGAAGAGCTTTTCCCTTTTTCCAATTTCTCAACCTAAATCCGAAATTAAAAGGTAGAATTAATGATAGATTAGTGAGATCTAACCAAAATTAAGTGAAGAATCATTACCCAATCAATTCCACTAAAACTCCATCAAAATTTCGTCAAGTTATGTAAACAATGCCTAACCCCTCAATTTTGAAATGTTATATTTTGCCCAGTGATCCTTTCTTCACGAACGCGGAAGAACAATCGTGTTCATGAAGCACAAGATTTCTTTAATAAAGATCCTTCATTGCGAATGCGATGGCCTAATCACGAATGCGAAACTTACTCAGTTCGACCCTACACGAACGCAGGACCATCATCGCCAATATGTAGGCAAATTGCCTGGAGACTCACTTGACCTGCTTCCTCTACGTGGATGAGGGACCCTCATCGCGAATGCAAACGCTTTTTACCTAGAAGCTTCACGAACGTGGGACCTACACCGCAAACGCGAAGCACAAATCCCCTCCTGCCATCAGTTTGTAATGACTCGGCCGGTCGTTTCGAGAGTTATAGCCCCATTTACACCCATTTCTACTTCTTTTGTTCTTTTCAGCTATGTTATGATATATCAAGTTAGTTGGTCCGGGTCCGGAGTAGTTTCGGAGTGAAATGAGACACTTAGTCTCTTATTTAGAAACTTAAGTTGGAAAAGTCAATCGGATGTTGACTTGTGTGTAAACGATATTGGATTTGAATTTTTATTACTCTGTTAGCTCGTTAGGTAATTTTTGACTTAGAAGTGCATCCGGAATATGATTTGTAGGTCCGTCGAAGAAATAGGCTTGAATTGGCAAAAGTTGGAAGTTGACGATTTTGGTCGACAGTGGAGAATTTGATATCTGGGTTGGAATGGATTTTTGGAAGTTGGACCAGGTTGGTAGTGTCATTTTTGACGTGTGTGCAAAATTTTCGGTCATTCGACGTGGTTTGGTAGGTTTCGGCGTGGTTGCGGAATTTGAAATTTTGGACGTTCTTAGGCTTGAATCCGAGGGTAATTTGGTGTTTTGATATTGTTTTGAGTGATTCTAAGGTTCGATTAAGTACATATGTTGATATATGATTTGTTGGTATGGTTGGTTGAGGTCCCAAGGGACTCGGGTAAGGTTCGAGTGGTTACTGGATCAATTATGGGTTTTGGGAGATGGCTGATTCTGTTGGTTTCTATGGCTGCTGGTGTTTTCCGCACCAGCAGATGGGGAGCCGCAGGTGCGTTTGGGTAGCTGCAGGTCCGAGGCCGCAGGTGCGTTTGGGTAGCCACAGGTCCGAGGCCGTAGGTGCGTTTGGGTAGCCGCAAATGCGAACATAGAAGACCTGTGTTGGAACTGCAGGTGCGTAGGAGTAGTCGCATCCACGAGCCCGCAGGTGCGAGGATGGGCCGCAGATGCGGAAGAGAGGAGATGGGCCTGTTTCGCAGAAGCAGTTGGAGATGCGCAGGTGCAAAACCTGGGGTGCAGGTGCAGAATTTAGGACTAAAGTGATTTTCCGTAGGCAGAAAGGATTTTTGTGCCAATGCGGCACTGCAGGTGCGCATTCTAAGTTGCGGGTGTGAAAAGCTTGGGCAGAAACTATAAATAGAACATTTCGCGAATTTTTGTTCATTTCCACCATTTTCAGTCGGGCTTTGGAAGCTTTTTTTAGGGTGATTTTGACGGGGATTCTAGGATTTTTCAGTGAGGTAAGCTGCTTGAGCTCTAATACTCCAATCATGGTGTTTTCCCATTGTTTTATCATCTAATTATGGGATTTAGGAGCGAAAATGAAGGGTTAGGGCTTGGGATTTTGGAGAGTGTAAATTGAGGATTTGAGGGACCAAATAATGTCGGATTTTGGTAAATTTTGTATGGTTAGACTTGAATGGGCTTTCAGGTTTTGTAACTTTTGACAGATTTTGAGACGTGGGATCGGGCCAGATTTGAGCCAATTTCAACTTTTGGTTCTAATTTGGTAGTTTTTCTTGTGGAATTGCTTCCTTTAGCATATATTAATGGTATTGTACTGGTTGTGACTACATTCGGAGCATTTGGAGGCCAATTTGAGAGGCAAGAGCATTACGGAGTAGGGATTTATTCGGATTAAGGTACGTGACGATCTTAAATCAGGTCTTGAGGGTATGAAACCCCGAGAAATTCATATGATGTTGATATTTAGAGGTAACGCACATGCTAGGTGACGGGCGTGTGAGCGTGCACCGTGTGGGATTGAGACTTTGTCCGTCCCGGTATACTGTAAAGTCAAATAACCATTAATATTACCCCGTTCATTCTTATTTTCGAGTTATTGATTATCTTACATGTTAGAAACCATGATTAGGCTATATGGAAGCACTGTTGGGACCTGCAATGGCCGTGAACTTGTTGTATTGACTGCTAAATTGCTATCATGTATTCATTCTTTGTCTGTTTATGCATTTTATCTTAGCTCTCTCTCATGATTTGATTTATACTTTTTATATTCTCTGTATGGGCTGTTATTATGAAAATTGTGAGGCTGGAGAGGCTAGTGACTGATATAGGGCCTGAGTGTCGGGTTGAGAGCTGTGTGTGATATGTTGGATCAGACTGTGCGCTAGAGTAATATTGGATCAGGTTGCATGTTGCAATAGGCCTTCGGGCCATGTTATCAGACCAGGATGCACACCACAGCAGTACTTGGATCGAGCTGGACGCCACGACAATATATTGATCGGGCTGCACGCCACAACAGAATTGGGTCGGGCTGCATGCCATACCGATATAGCGCTTGAGCTGTAGGCGCCCTCTGGATTCTGAACACCCCCTGTGAGCGCAGGTACCTTGATTGCGAGTATTTAGGTTGAGAGCCGAGTCATTGAGCTGTCGAGATAGATAAGTGATAGTAGTCTTGTGAGGCTTTACTTGCTTTTATTTATTGTTGCATATTGTTACAAGCTGTTGCTGTTGTGATGTTTTGGAGTAGTTATACTGTTCCACTTGAGCTCTAAATGCTTTGATTTTAGCACACTGGTTTGAAAGCATGCCTAGTTTCCTTCACCGAAAAATCTAGAAGCATTGTATTTTGTGTAGCTCAATTTTGTTACTCAGTTCCTTATTAAATTATGTTACTTACTGAGTTGGAAGTACTCACGTTACTGCCTGCACCTTGAGTGCAGATTCAGGTGAGCCCATTTGCAAAGATCGTTGAGTTCGTGCTCTTGTGGTTGTAGGAGACATACGAGGTAGCTGTCAGCGTCCGCAACCCTTGATTATCCTCTATTATTATCTTTTCTTCTTGTTTTGGTATTAGTGGAACATAGTAAACTCTGATTTTAGTCTGGTTTAGATGCTCATGACTTAGTGACACCTGTCAGGATTTCTTTTTCGCACTTTTAATTTGAGTTGAACTCTTTTATGAAGATTTAAGTTGAAAAGGTTTGATTTATCCTTTAAATGAAATATCGATGTGTTTTGGAAATGTGTCGGCTTGCCTAAAATTGCGATAGACGCCATCATAACAGAGTTAGTTTTGGGTCGTGACAAGTTGGTATTTGAGCCTAGGTTACATAGGTCTCATGAGTCATGAGCAGGTTTAGTAGAGTCTTGTGGAGTGGTGCAGAGAGGTTCGTACTTATCTTCGAGAGGTTGCTGAACCCTTAGGAAAAATCTCACATTCTTGAATTCTTGTCATGCGAATCCATTGATTCTGGTAACTAAACTTCTATTGTTTCATTCTCTCATAGATGGTGAGGACTCGCACTACCGGTCAGGAGGACCAGCCACTAGTACCACCAGCCAGGGCCGCAAGAGGCCGAGGCCACAGTCAAGGTCGTGGTAAGAGTAGAGGTGCAGCCCGCACATCAGACATGTCAGTACCTGCAAACCCTCCAGTTGCTCCAAACTAGGACCACGTCCTAGTCGCAGATGTCCCAGCGGGACCAGCTCAAGCACCACCTGTGCCTACTGTGATTCCTGGCCTCCAGGAGACCCTAGCTCAGATTCTGTCAGTATGCACTAGCTTTGCTTAGGCGGTCTCTATTTCTACGTCCACAACTACTTCTCAAGCTGGGGGAGGCACTTAGGCTACCGCCGCCTGCACACTGGAGTAGGTTATTTAGGGACTCGAGACACCGGGACACCACCAGCCCAACAGGTTGCATCTGCTCAGGACTATGTGGTTCCTGTTATGCCTGAGGATGAGCAGCGTTGATTGGAGAGGTTTGGGAGACTCCAGCCTCCATCTTTCAGTGGTGCAGAGGATGAAGATGCACAAGGTGTCTTCGATAAGTGTTAAATGATGCTCCATACAATAAGTATTCTGGAGACTAGTGGGGTCTCATTCACTACCTTCGAGTTCTATGGGGATGCATTCAGTTGGTGAGATGCTTACGAGAGGCATAGACCGGTTGGCGCATCACCCCTTATTTGGAAGCAGGTCTCTGTTATCTTTCTGGAGAAGTTTGTGCCTCAGTCTCGCAGAGAGGACTTGTGTAGATAGTTTGAGAAACTTCATCAGGGTGATATGTCTGTGAAATAGTATGAGCTGCGATTCTAAGAGTTAGACCGTCATGCTATTTAGTTGGTTCCCACAAACTGAGAGAGTATCAAGAGGTTTATAGATGGCCTCACTTTTTAGCTTTGATTGCTTATGACCAGAGAGAGTGTCTGGTGCTACATTGTATGTGGTTGTTGACATTGTTCGAACGATTGAGATGGTTCGCGGTCAGGAGAGGGTGGAGAGGGAGGCCTCGTGGACAAGGTGGATTCAGTGGTGCTCTTTCTAGGGGTCAGTTCTAGTACAATAGAGGACGTCCATTCAGTCATACTCAGACAGCTCGCCCAATTAACCGTGGTGCATCATTTGGCCATGGTTCTCATAGTTATCAGCAGGTTCACTCATCTCTTGGTGCCCTCCCACCACAGAGTTCTTCTCACGCTCCATGAGGTCAGTGTTCTTCTATGCCGGGTCCTTCTGTTAGTTATCCCGGTGCTCGGGGCTCCTTTTAGTCCCCAACAATAGCACCGAGGTATTTCTATGAGTGTGGGAGTTTGGTCACACGAGGAAAGAGTTCCCCTGTCTAGTGGGAGGTCATACTCCGTAGAGGAGTCAGTCTATGTCATCAACATCAATTCCTCCACCACTCGCCCAGTCAGCTAGGGGTGGAACCCAGTCCGCTAGAAGTCTCCCTAGAGGGGGAGACAAATCAGGAGGTGGTCAGGCCCGTTTATGTGCCCTCCCTTCCAGACCATTTGCCATTGCTTCGAATGTTGTGATTACAAGTATTGTTTCAGTTTTCCACTGAGATGACTCGGTATTACTTGAACCTGGTTCCTGGTATTCATATGTTTCTTCGTATTTTGCTCTTTTTCTAGATATGCCCCATGAGTCTTTAGTTTTATCTGTTCAAGTATCTACTCCCGTGGGTGATACTATCAGACAACATATATCGGTCATGTGTGGTGAGTATTAGGGTCTGGAGACCCGAGTGGACCTTTTTCTGCTCAGTAAAGTTGACTTCGATGTTATATTGGGTACGGATTGGTTATCTCTATGCCATGTTCTTGATTGTCACGCAAAGACCGACGTTAGAAATGTCGGGATTTTTGAGGGTTGAGTGGAGCGGTTCTGTAGATTATGTACCAAGTAGGGTGATTTCATATCTGAAGGCTCAACGTATGGTTGAGAAGGGATGCCTATCTTATTTGGCTTTTGTGAGGGATGTTAGTGCAAAGACTCCTACCATTGATTATGTTCCGGTAGTACGTGAATTTCCGGATGTGTTTCCTGCATACCTACCGGACATGCCGCCTGACACGGATATTGACTTTTGTATTGATTTGGTGCTGGGCCCTCATCCTATTTCTATTCCACCGTATTGTATGGAACCAGTAGAGTTGAAGGAGTTGAAAGAACAACTTCAGGAACTCCTTGATAAGGGGTTTATTTGGCCTAGTGTGTCCCCTCGGGGGTGCACCGGTTCTATTTGTGAAGAAGATGGATGGTTCCATAAATATGTGCATTGATTACAGACAGTTGAACAAGGTCATAGTTAAGAACAAGTATCTTTTGCCTCGTATTGATGATTTATTTGACCATCTTAGGGAGCGAGGGTGTTCCCGAAGATTGATTTAAGGTCCGATTATCACTAGTTGAAGATTCAGTATTCGGATATTCTTAATACAACTTTCAGGGCCTGTTATGGCTATTATGAGTTCTTGGTGATGTCCTTTGGGCTGACCAATGCCCCAGCAGGGTTCATGCAGTTGATAAACAATGTATTCTAGCCCTATTTGGACTAATTCATTATTGTATTCATTGATGACATCCTGGTGTACTCTCATAGCCAGGAGGAGCATGCTCAGCATTTGAGGGTTGTATTGCAGATATTAAGGGAGGAGAACCTTTATGCAATGTTCTCCAAGTGTGAGTTTTGGCTCGGTTCACTGGCATTCTTAGGACACGTGGTGTCCAGTGAGGGTATTCAGGTGGATCCGAAGAAGATAGAGGTGCTGCAGAGTTGGCCTAGACCTTCCTCAGCCACGGAGATTAAGAGCTTTCTTGGGTTGGCGGGTTATTACATCGCTTTGTGGAGAGATTTTCATCTATTGCATCGCCCTTGACCAAATTGAACCAGAAGGGTGCTCCATTCAGGTGGCTAGATGAGTGTGAGGAGAGCTTTTAGAGCTCAAGACTACCTTGACCTCAGCTCCAATGTTAGTTCTGCCATCAACTTCAGGTTCTTGCACCGTGTATTGTGATGCCTTTTTTATAGGCATTGGATGTGTTCTGATGCAGGAGGGTAGGGTGATCGCCTATGCCTCGCGCTAGTAAATACACAAGAGAAGAACTATCATGTCCATGATCTTGAGTTAGCAGCCATTGTTCATTCCTTGAAGATTTAGCGTCATTATATGGGGTTCATTGTGAAATCTATACTAATCACCGGATTTCGCAGCATCTGTTTAAGCAGAAGGATCTTAATTTGTGTCAGTAGAGATGGTTGGAGCCTCTTAAGGACTAGATATCACTATTTTGTACCATCCGGGGAAGGCTAATGAGGTGGAAAATGCTTTGAGTCATCGGGCAGAGAGTTTGGGGATTTTAGCATATCTTCTAGCAGTAGAGAGACCCTTGGCATTGGATGTTCAGGCCTTAGCGGGCCAGCTTGTGAGATTGGATATTTCGGAGCCGAGTTGGGTATTAGCTTGTGTGGTCTCCAGGTCTTCTCTTTATGACCGTATCAGGGAGCGTCAATATGATGACCCCCACCTACTCGTTCTTCAGGGAAAGGTCTGACGAGGTGATGCTAGGGATGTGACTATTGGTGATGACGACATGTTGAGGATGTAGGGCCGGATATGTGTGCCTAATGTAGATGGGCTTTGGGAGTTGATTCTTGAGGAGGTCTACAACTCATGGTATCCCATCCATCCGAGTGCTGTGAAGATCTACTAGGATTTGAGACAACACTATTGGTGGAGGCAGATGAAGAAGGATATAGTTGGGTTTGTAGCTCGGTGTCTCAACTGTCAGTAGGTTAAATATGAGCATCAAAGACCGGGTGGCTTGCTTCAAAGATTAGAGATCCCGGAGTGGAAGTTGAAGCGAATCACCATGAACTTCCACATACTTAGAGGAAGTTTGATGCAATTTGGGTCATTGTGGATCCGCTGACCAAGTCCGCGCACTTCATTCCAGTTGGTACTACTTACACTTCAGAGTGGTTGGCTGAGATTTATATTTGAGAGATTGTTTGCCTGCTTAGTGTCCTAGTTTCCATCATTTCAGATAGAGGTACTCAGTTGACATCGCAGTTTTGGAGGGTCGTGCAGCGAGGGTTGCGTAGTGAGGTTGATTTGAGCACACATTTTAACCCTCAGATTGACGGATATTCCGAGTGCACTATTCAGATATTGGTGGACAAGTTTCACGCTTGTGTCATTGACTTTGGGGGTTCATGGGACCAGCTTCTGCCGCTCGCGGAGTTTTCATATAACAACAATTATCAGTCGATTATTCAGATAGCTTCGTACGAGGCTTTATATGAGAGGAGGTGTAGATCTCCGGTAGGATGGTTTGAGCCAGGTGAGGCTAGGATCTTGGGTACAGACTTTGTTCAGGATGCATTAGATAAGGTGAAATTGATTCAGGAGCAGCTTCGCCTGGCGCAGTCTAGGCAGAAGAGCTATGCGCACAGAAAGGTTCGTGATGTGTCTTTTATGGTTGGGGAGAAGGTTTTGCTGTAGGTATCACCCATGAAGGGTGTTATGAGGTTTGGGAAGAGTTCAGCCCCGGTTCATTGGGCCGTTTAAGGTGCTTCAAAGGATAGGGGAGGTGGCTTATAAGCTTTCCTTGCCACCCAGCTTGTTGATTGTGCACCCAGTGTTTCATGTTTCCATGCCTCAGAAGTATATTGGAGATTTGTCCCATGTTTTGGACTTCACGGTTCAATTGTAGGGTGATATCACTTATGATGTGGAGCCGGTGGCATTTTGGATCGGCAGGTTCGAAAGTTGAGGTCAAAGAACATAGTTGCGGTGAAGGTGCAGTGGAAAGGTCAGCCTGTGGAGGAGGTCACTTGGGAGACCGAGCGGGAGATGAGGAGCAAATATCCACACTTATTTGAGACTCTAGGTATGTTTCTAGACCCGTTCGAGGAAGAACATTTGTTTAAGAGGGGGAGGATGTAACAACCCGACCGGTCGTTTTGAGAGTTATATCCCCATATTCCCCCATTGCTGCTTCTTTTGTGCTTTTCAACTATGTGATGATATATCCAGTTAGTTGGTTTGGGTTCGGAGTGGTTTCGGAGTGAAATGAGACACTTAGTCTCTTATTTAGAAGCTTCAGTTGGAAAAGTCAATCGGATGTTGACTTGTGTGAAAATGATCTCGGATTTGAATTTTTAAGAACCTGTTAGCTCCGTTAGGTGATTTTGGAGTTATGAGCGTCCGGAACGTGATTTGGAGGTACGTAGTAGAATTAGGCTTGAATTGGCAAGTTGGAAACTTGGCGATTTTGGTCGGCAATGGAAAATTGGATATCGGGGTCGGAATGTATTTCCAAAATTTGGACAAGGTTCGTAGTGACATTGTAACATGTGTGCAAAATTTGAGGTCATTTGGACGCGGTTTGGTAGGTTTCAGCGTCAGTTGCGGAATTTGGAAGTTTAGAAGTTCTTAGGCTTGAATTCGAGGGTAATTTGTTTTTTTGATGTTTTTTGAGTGATTCAAAGGTTTGTCTAAGTTCGTATGTTGATATATGACTTGTTGGTATGGTTGGTGGAGGTCCCGAGGGCCTCAGGTGAGTTTCGAGCGGTTATCAGATCAATTATGGATTTTGGGAGATGGTTTATTTTACTGGATTCTGTTGTTGCTGGTGTTTTCCGCACCTGCGAATGGGGAGTCGTAGGTGTGTTTAGGTAGCCACACATGCGGACATGGAATACCTGGGTTGGAACTGCAAGTGCATAAGAGTGGCCGCATTTGCGAGCCCGCATGTGCGAGGATGAGCCGCATTTGGAGATGCGCAGGTGCGCGTCCGCAGGTGCAGAATTTAGGACATAAGTGATTTCCTAGTGGCACGGAGGATTTTTGCACAAATGCAGCACTGCAGGTGCGCATTCTGAGCCGCAGGTGCGAAAAGCCTGGGCAGAAACTATTAATAGAACACATCGCGAATTTTTGCTCATTTGTACCATTTTCAATCGGACTTTGGAAGCTTTTTGGGGTGATTTTGAAGGGGATTCAAGGATTTTTCAGTAAGGTAAGCTGCTTGAGCTCTAATACTCCTATATATGGTTTTTCCTCGTTGTTTTATCATCTAATTAGTAGGTTTTAGGAGGGAAAATGAAGGGTTAGGGCTTAGGATTCAGGAGAATGTAAATTGAGGATTCAAAGGACCAAAAGATTTTGGATTTTGGTAAAATTTTGTATGGTTAGACTCATGAGTGAATGGGCTTTCAAGTTTGTAACTTTTGTCAGATTTCGAGAGGTGGGCTCGGGGGCCGAGTTTGAGCCAATTTGGGTTTTCGGTCTAATTTTGTAGTTTTTCTTGTGGAATTGCATCCTTTAGCATAAATTAATGGTATTGTACTGGTTGTGACAAAATTCAGAGCATTTGGAGGTCGCATCGAGAGGCAAGAGCATTGCGGAGTAGGGATTTGTTCGGATTGAGGTAAGTAACAATCTTAAATCTGGTCTTGAGGGTATGAAACCCCAAGAAATTCATATGATGTTGATATTTAAAGGTGACGCACATGCTATATGACAGGCGTGCGAGCGTGCACCGTTTGGATTCAAACTTGGTCCGTCCCAGTTGATTATAAAGTCAAATAACCGTTGTTATTACCTGTTCGTTCTTGTTTTCGAGTTATTGATTGTCTTACATAGTAGAAACCATGATTAGGCTATATGAAAACACTGTTGGGACACGCAATGGTCGTGAACTTGTTGTATTGACTGCTAAATTTCTATCTTGTGTTCAGTCTCTGATTGCTTATACATTTTATCTCAGCTCTCTCTCTCTCTCTCTCTCTCTCTCTCTCTCTCTCTCACACACACACACACACACACACACACACACATGATTTGATTAATACTTGTTATATTCTCTGTTTGGGCAGTTATCGTTAAAATAGTAAGGCTGGAGAGGTTAGTGACTGATATAAGGCTTGAGGGCCGGATTAAAAGTTGTGTGAGATATGTTGGATCGGACTGCACGCTGCAATAATATTGGATAGGGTTGCACGCTGCAACAGGCCTTCGGGCCATGTTATCAGATTGGGTTGCATGCCGCAGTAGTTCTTGGATCGGGTTGCACGTCGCATCAATATATAGATCGGGATGCATGCCGCAGTAGTATTGGGTTAGACTGCACGCCACAACAATATATAGCGCTTGGGCTGTGGGAGCCCCTCCGGAGTCTGAACACCCGCAGTGAGCGCAAATACTTTGATTGCGAGTATTGAGGCTGAGAGTCGAGTCATTGAGCTCTCGAGATAGATGAGTAGACAGTAGTCCTGTGAGGTTGTACTTGCTTTTATTTATTGTTGCTAATCGTTGTTGTTGTGATATTTGGGAGTACTCATACAATTCCACTTGAGCTCGAAATGCTTTGATTTTAGCACACCGGTTTGAAAGCATGCCTAATTTCCTTCACTGATAATTCTGGAAGAACTGTTTTTTGTGTAGCTCCATTTTGTTACTCAGTTCCTTATTTAATTATGTTATTTACTGAGTTGGAAGTACTCACGTTACTGCCTGCACCTTGTGTGCAGATTCAGGTGAGCCTGTTCGTAGAGATCGTTGAGTCCCTGCACTTGTGGTTGTCGGAGACATCCGAGGTAGCTGTCGGTGTCCGCAACCCTTGATTCTCATATGTTCTTCTTCTTCTTCTTGTTATTATTATTATTATTATTATTATTATTATTATTATTATTATTATTATTATTATTATTATTATTATTATTATTATTATTATTATTATTATTATTATTATTATTATTATTATTATTATTATTATTATTATTATTATTATTATTATTATTATTATTATTATTATTATTATTATTATTATTATTATTATTATTATTATTATTATTATTATTATTATTATTATTATTATTATTATTATTATTATTATTATTATTATTATTATTATTATTATTATTATTATTATTATTATTATTATTATTATTATTATTATTATTATTATTATTATTATTATTATTATTATTATTATTATTATTACTATTATTATTATTATTATTACTATTATTATTATTACTATTATTATTATTATTATTACTATTATTATTGCTATTATTATTACTATTATTATTATTACTATTATTATTATTACTATTATTATTATTATTATTACTATTATTATTGCTATTATTATTACTATTATTATTATTACTATTATTATTATTACTATTATTATTATTATTATTACTATTATTATTGCTATTATTATTACTATTATTATTATTACTATTATTATTATTACTATTATTATTATTATTATTACTATTATTATTGCTATTATTATTACTATTATTATTATTATTATTATTATTATTATTATTATTATTATTATTATCTTTTCCTCCTGTTTTTGGTATTAGTGGAACATTGTAAACTCTGATTTTAGTCAGGTGTAGATGCTCATGACTTAGTGACACCCCGATGTCGGGCTTTCTTTTTCGCACATTTAATTTGAGTTGAACTCTTTTATGAAGATTTTATGTTGAAAAGCTTTGATTTACCCTTTAACTAAAATATCGATGTGTTTTGGAAATGTGTCGGCTTGCCTAGTATTGCGATAGGCGCCATCGCGACAGAGTTAGTTTTTGGTCTTGACACAGTTCCTCTTTGCGAACGCGGACCTCTCCTCGCGAACGTGAAGAAGGAAACCAACAACTGGAAACACCAGAAGTTCTGCAACTTCAATAAGTCCAAATTGATCTGTTAACCACCCGAGGTTCCTGGGATTTCAACCAAACATACCAACAAGTCCTATAACACCATAAGAACTTAGTCAAGCCCTCATATTACATCAAGAAACGCTAAAAACACGAATCACCCTCCAATTCATACTTAATGAACTTTGAAACTTCAAACTTCTACAACTGACACCGAAACCTATCAAATCACGTCCGATTGACCTCAAATATTTCACACAAGTCATAATTGACATTATGGACCTACTCCAACATCCAAAATCAGAATCCGACCCAGATATAGAAAAGTCCACTCCCGGTCAAACTTCCCAAAAATTCAACTTTCACCATTTCAAGCTCAATTCAGCTACAGACCTCCAGAACACAATCCGGACACGCTCCTAAGTCCAAAATCACCCAACGGAGTTAACAGAATCAACGAAACTCCATTCTGGACTTGTCTTCATACAATTCCATCTACGGTCAAAAACCTAGAACTCAAACATCTATTTTAAGGACTAAGTGTCCAAATCACTCCGAACCACAAATCGAACCTCTCGGCAAGTCACATAAGCAAAAAAAGATACGGGGGAAGCAGTAAAATAGGAGATCGAGACTAATACTCTCAAAATGATCGGCCAGGTCGTTACACTATGATATCGCGATTTTTAACCCGAATTCCAATAATTAAGGGACTAAAATTATAATTTCCTACATTATTCTTACAAATAACTATTAGGGGTTATGCCTAGAAATTGCAGCTATCGGAAGATTCCACTCACCTGTTAAAGATTAGAAAATATTATATAATGCAGAGTATTGGAGCAAGCTAAACTCACCGAAAACATCATTCCGGCCACAAAGATCCTTGCTGGATTAAACCTTGCCAGCGTGACAATGCCCAAAAGCCGAGGGGGGTGATGAAAACAACTCCTTTTGAAGTGGTAGATAGTGACATGGGATATAATATTATTATGGGAAGACGATTGTTGCATGAGATGAGAGTTGTCCGTCAACGTATCATCAACTGCTAAAATTTCCAACGCCCGAGGGAATCAAACAGATAAAAGGCAATCAACTGGCAGCAAGGGAATTGAATGCAGTTTCGATTTCCAGTAGCAAAGGGAAGGAACATGCGGCATAGCAAATATAGGAACCGGTGCCCACTCCCGAATTAAATAAAGTTAGCCTAGGGGTATAGGCGTCAAAATCTTATCAGGTGCCAAGGTATTTCCAGGTAACAGAAGAGATGAATGCAAATAAATCCACAACGGAAGAGCTCGAGCAGGTTGCATTGTTTGAAGAATTCTTAGAAAGGAAATTCCACTTGGGGATAGGACTACAACCCGAGCTCAGGTCCGACTTCATTGAAATTCTTAAATTTAATGCTGATTGGGGAGAGGACTACAACCCGAGATCGGATCCCAACATCCTTCTAGTAAGACAAAAAAAATGCCCTATTGCGGAGGCCAGGAATAAATTTGTCAAAGAAGAGGTAACCTACTTACTCGGTATCGGTTCGATCCGAGAGGTAAAGTGTCCAGATTGGCTATCTAACATAGTCGTAGTTCCTAAGAAGAACAATAAATTTTACATGTGTGCAGTTTATAAAGATTTGAATAAGGCATGCCTGAAAGACTTGTTCCTACTGCCAAACATTACCAAATGATTGATGCTACGATCGGACACAAGTTAATGAGTTTCCTTGATGCTTATTCGGGGTACAACAAAATTAAGATGAACCTCGAGGATCGGGAAAAGAATTAGTTTATTACAAATTTTGGTAGATATTGCTATTATGTGATGCTCTTCGGGTTGAAGAACAATGGAGCCACTTATCAACGGCTCGTAAAAAGATGTTTGAAAAACAAATAGGGAAAACTATGGAAGTTTATATAGACGATATACTCGTTAAGTTTTTGAATACAGCTGATCACCTTAAGCATATTCAAGAAAAATTTGACATCCTAAGGAAGCACAACATGAAGCTTAACCCCGAGAAGTGCGCGTTTGGGGTCAGCTCCGGTAGTTCCAAGGATTTCTGGTATCACAAAGAAGGATCTAGGTAAACCTCGATAATATCAAGGCCATCAGAGACATTCCGGATCAGCTTTCAAGCATAAAAGAAGTCCGAAGACTCACGGAGAGGTTGGCTTCTTTGAACAGATTCATTTCTCGGTCATTAGAGAAATGCCAATGTTTCTTCACACTGCTAAAAATGAAAAACAACTTCTACCCGAGAGTGCCAACAGGCTTTTAGAGATTTAAAAAGGTATTTGTCAAGCCCTCCATTACTTTCAAAATAGAAGGAAGGTGAAACATTGTTTGTATACCTCACAGCCTCGGAAGTAGCAGTAAGTACAGTTTGGTCCGAGAGGATGAAGGTACAAAATTTCCCATTTATCATTTTAGTAATAACATAACGAGAGAAGAAACTCGCTACCCCCACTTGGAGAATCTAGACTTAGCTCTCATAGTCGCCGCTCGGAAGCTGAGGCCCTAATTCCAATGTCACCCGATAGTTGTGGTGACCATATTTCCCCTGTGGAATATCCTTCAAAAACCTGAACTCTCGGGTAGACTGGCCAAATGGGCCATCAAAATGAGTGAATTCGACATAGAATATAAACCAAGGACTCCGATTAAGTCGCAAGTCTTGGCTGACTTTGTGGATGATTTCAATTCAGGATTGCTGCCTCTAGCAACCAAAGAGTCAGTCGTGGTGTCAGAATCGGCATCGCGAGTTTGGACCATATTCACGGATGAAGCCTCCAACGTAAAAGGGTCCGATCTTGGCATAATATTAACCACGCCTTCCGGAGAAACCCTAAAGCAAGCCATCAAAACAATCATTTTAACTAACAATGAAGTAGAGTACGAGGCCTTGATTGCAGGACTCGAACTAGCCCGGGGACTAGATTCCTAGGTCATAGAAATCAAGTGCGACTCACAGTTGGTAATCAGGTCAGGGTTCTGTGTGTCAAAGCATCATGGTATAGTTTTAAATAAGAACAATTGTACAGTAAATCTTTCCAAGGCCCGTTGGCCCGATGTTTGGGAGCATCCGAGGAAAATTATGTTATGCGAGAGTTCCACGAAGGGATATGTGGAAACCATTTGGGCACAGATTCCTTAGTATTAAAACTGGTAAGGGCAGGAATTTATGGGCCCCGCATGGAACAAGACGCTAAAGATTTCATACAAACATGCGATAAGTGTCGATGCTACGCACCGCTAGTACATCAACTGGAGGAACCACTACATTTAGTCTTGTCTCTATGGCCATTCATGAAGTTGGGGATGGACATCGTCGGACCGCTTCCACCGGCCCAATAAGGTAAGATTTCTATTAATTTTAACTAATTATTTTTCTTAATGGGTGAAAGCAGGTCCTTATCAAAAGATCGGCGAACGCGAAATGGTGGATCTCTTGTGGGAAAACATAATCTATAGGCTTAGAATACCAAAAGCGATAGCATGCAACAATGTGCCACAATTTATCGATAGAAAGATAACAAAGTTTCTCAAAAATTTGAAAATAAAAAGGATCACATCCTCACCCTATCATTCGAGCACAAATGGTCAAGAGGAGTCAACAAACAATGTGATCATACAAAACCTCAAGAAACGGTCATAAGCACCTAAAGTTAAATAGCCTAAGGAACTACTCGGAGTCTTATGGACATATCGAACGATGGCCAAGTCGAGCACGGGGGAAACTTCCCTTTTCCCTTGTGTACGGTGCTGAAGCCTTGATTCCGGTGGAAGTAGGGAAGCCTACCTTAAGGTATTTCTAGTCAAGCGAAAAAGCAAACAATGAAGCGATGCTGATCAACTTGGAGTTACTCGATGAGAGTAGGGACTTGGCACGTGTAAGGAATACGACACAAACGCAGAGGATGGAAAGATATTACAATCAAAGAGCCAACCTTCGTTACATTAAAGTGGGAGATTTGGTTTTAAGGAATGTAACCCAAAACCCCAAGTAACTCAACAAAGTGAACTTAGGCACGATCTGGAAAGGCCCCTACTGGAT
Source organism: Nicotiana undulata (assembly GCA_005239495.1). Taxonomy (NCBI): domain Eukaryota; kingdom Viridiplantae; phylum Streptophyta; class Magnoliopsida; order Solanales; family Solanaceae; genus Nicotiana; species Nicotiana undulata. The sequence goes on from ML296303.1 coordinate 20,848, forward strand.
CTTTGCTATCACCGAGAAAGGTTCGTACGAGTTTGAGAATCAAAATGGAGAAAAGTTGCTGAGTAATTGGAATGTGGCACACCTCAAGAGATACTGATGCTGACAAACACCGTCTGTACTGGAAGTAAGCACTACACTCTTTTTCCCTTCATCCAGTTTTTGTCCATATTGGATTTTTTTGGTAAGGTTTTTAATGAGGCAGCCATAGAAAGCATATTACGAAGAAAGTTTCAACAGCAGCAATAACACCTTTAATAGCAAGGCACACAAGTGAAGAGCCACACAGGTGTTTCTCCCAAATGCACACGCAAGTATATGTGGTCGCACAAGTAATAAAATGATAAGTCGAGTGTCGAACCCACAAAGACTTGTGTTAACTACCCACTAGTTTCACTAAAATTATTATCAGTCATGTATTTTCGAGTTCAAAATTATGATTATACTACGCAATAATTCTAACAAGTAACTAATTTATCAAGCAGCATAATGGTTGTTGTGTATTTAATAGAGACAAATATTGCGGGGTTGTGATCGATTCACCAATCTTATTGTGCTCTAGTTAACTCTACCTTTTATACAATTCACTCATGATTGGTAAGTAATCGAACAATTTCTATCGTAACCTTCTATGGAAGTACTACTCGCCTATTCAAAATAGATTAACGCTTATATTCCTATGGAATCAATCTATTTAGAAAACATTAAGAATAAGATATGTAATTAAGCACGGTGACTAGGTATATCCAATCCTAACCACAAATCCGCCCCCAAGCATAACATAGATAGTAAATAGAACCTAACTATTGGCCAGACAATTAAGAAATTAATCACATAATTGAAGAAACAGTCATATATTGGTGAGTTTTAATCAAGGTTAAGTCAACTTTAAACGACAATATTCATGGCTAAATCACAATCCTAGAACTATGGGTTTTAGAAACTCATGATAGTATCAAAATAAATTCACAAGTATTGAATAATTGATAATTTTAAGAAACGATGAAGAAAACTGAGATATCCTCGCTCCCGGATGTTCTTCGTGTGTATTTTTTTTCCAAAGTGGTGTCTCTTGTTCTCAAAGTAGGCTTAGTCTTGCTTTTATACGCGTCGGATAGGTCTTGGCCGAAATAACCTTGTCTCAGGCAAAATTTGAGAAATTCCGTAACCAGTGCCCAAGGCAGCGTGGGACGCTAGCCCTGACGCTGGAAAATCAAACATTATGGAAATGGCGCTACAGGTAGCGCTCCATGTTGCATGTTAGACCCGAATGGCCAATTTTTTATGTTTTGCTTCTTTTTGACTCTAATCTCACACCTTTTGCCCCCTATCGCCTCTGAATCATTCCTACATATAAAAATACCATGAATAAGCATAAAACAATACATTTCACATCTGAAAGCCACAATACACGAGTAAAATATGTGGCAATATACATATAAATATATATATATATTAAGCTAAATATCAATACCCCACACTTAAAATCTTGCCCGTCCTCGAGCAATGGAACTATCAACTACACCCCAACAAAGTATACGTCTCAACTAAAGAGGAGTACTTCACTTTTTGACCATACACTCTACACTTGACTATGATCGATACTAGCAATCAAGCATGACATACCAAATTTACATTCTTACCGTTATATACATGCCCATATATAAATATTTCAATTCAACCAATTCAAACAACCGATTCGTAACCACCCTACCTCAAGAGACAACTAGTTACCACAAAGCACCCTCAACTTTCGCAGTCACCCACATGAAAAGTTTAGAGCATTACCAATCCTTCATGAGATCATGTGCCCTAACCAACAAACAAAAGAGTGAATATAAAGTAGCCCACACATTCAAGTATGAAATTGAATATAATTTAAGGATATCACACAATTGAACAAAATTCTCTCACTCTCACAAAGAATTCATGTGCATCCCGTGGTCGTACCATAAGTTTGCCCATGGTGTACATCTCTACTAATCTAAGCTGTCCAAATCTAGGATCAATTAGGACTTTAAGTTTGTAATGTAGGCTAAAGGACAGGTAAGATACATTTAGGAATAGTGACTAACCCTCCTAAGCACTTTAATACACCACATTCACAAATCGAGCACATATTCTTCTCAACCACTTCACTTGCCACAAACCATATACAATATAGCACTTTTTTTCTTTACAATTAGGCACCTCTATACTCCCACTAGAAAAAATTAGTAAGATTAGCGGGTGTGTGTTTTTCTACATTATTTGAACTATCATTTTCTTTTTCTTGCAAAAACAAAATTCTCTATCTTTTTATCTCTACACACAGAATACATTAAGGTTCATCGGCTAGTGGCCTTCTTCACAACATTAGTGCACCTTAAGGGCCGTTCCACAGTTCCACTTGAAAGCTACTCCCCAATCTCTCACCTTAATTCTTTTAGAGACTAAGTGCCTTAGGACGTACGGTTCAACAATCTCTAGTTAAGAACAATACAAGGATACGACTTGTAATGTGGGTGCCAAAGAAAAGGTCTATAGGCTCAAAGGGGATAGCAACAGAAAAGTTTGTTTTTAAGTGACAAGCACATCTTTGATCAAGCAAGAAACGCCTATGTTATCTCCTAGACTAGCACAACTTAAAGATTTCGCTTCAATTAACACAAAGTGAAAGTTCTAGACTACACAGGATAGCACAGAAGACCACAATTCCTCTCACACACATTTCACATGACTCAATCAATAAGGTTTTGTTCAACTCTCAAGTCCAGAAAACACATATAATTGAGAAACTTTAAGTAATATTGCACTATATGGTATACAAGTCAAGCCACTGAGAAAAAGGTGTCACATAGTAGGCTATTTGTTTTACTCGGGCATCAGAATTCAAATCAAATGTAAGGGAAGACAGAGCGCATGCCATAACCTAATGTTCTAGCACCAAACACGTCAATAGGCACCTCAAAGCAACTCTGTATCTTCCTAACCTACTCCTAAAAAAATAAAGTACCATGTTCGAGCTACACCCCTGAAAATGAACCAGCGCGCAAAAGAAAATCAAGGGATGCGACCTAACTATCCTAAAACGTCATCTTTTTGGTGTCTTTTATTCAGACTTTAATCCCTCAAGAAAATTATCCAAAAGGTCAATCACTAAGAAAAGTTCGAGCTTTTTCTTATTTATTATTCTTTTTTTTTCTTTCTTTCTAAAACTATACTAAGTAAAAACTACTAAAAGAACAAACTTATACAATTTATACCATGTACATAAAAACAATTAGTTCTCACACCCCACATTTAGCATATGCATAGTCCAGAAGCATCTAAAAATGTAAATCAAAGTAGGGGGAAAAGAAAACTCTCTGCTAGTCGGAGTCATCCTCCACAACATGCTCGCCAACCACTTTTTCGGGTTCATCATCATCATCAGGTCCCAGGGGCACCAAATATATGGTCTCGTGACGTCATCACAAATCTCATCCTTAGTGTCCAGGCCTTTATAAGTATTCCCAACCTCTGACGGGTGAACGAGACTGCCAGGCAATATTCCCAATATCTCTTTAGAAGATATATACAAATCATTGCATAAATGCATACGCTCCTCATCTGATACACCTATCATGCTCAAGATCACATTTAAGGAGCTATAGAGATACCTGTTGAAGTTTTTGTCTCTTTCATTTTGTGCTGCCTGGTTAAGCTTATATGTAGTCTCCAACAAAGATGTGATGTCCATAAACCCTTAGGAGCCTCCACAACCTCTTTATACCTGGGGTATTTAGGCACCTCTCGGGTAAGCATATACTACATGAGCAAGTTCCCAAAGAAGAATTACTTGATCTTCCTCCAAAATTGTGTGCAGGCCACCTCCCTGAGCATGATCTCACCTACATTAATGGTTCGCCCATCATCAAAAAGAATATTACACACACTCGAGCTCGAGTGCATTCACAGTTGTGTTCAACTGGCATGAGGTAGGCCTTTACAAAAGTTTTCCACACTTTAGCTCTCTTGTGGAAATCAAAGAGGATCATCTCAAGATGGGCATCGCCCTTAGTTATGGTCGACATGGCATCCGAATAGACGTCACAAATAGTGTGACGTATCACTGTGTAGCTTGGTCTTTTGACAAAATTTTGTAGGCTCCGCGGGTTAGAGTTCTCAACCCCCTAAAATTCACATAAGGATTGCCTATCTAGTGGCACGTCCTTTCCACGGACATATGACCTGAACAAGTCCACATTACATTTCGCCTACAGTTCTCGCACCATGCTCAAATTTGCATTGTTGTGGAATTCTAGGAATTTCTCCATGTTCAGCTCTTACAACCTGCCAAGCACGTCCTAGAAGTTCTTTTCTAAAACCTTTATATTAGTTCTCATCTCAGAGAAGCAACACCCATATGGCACGAAGTCCCTATGCCATGCGATGGCAGCATCACTAACTAGCTTCAAGCCAGGCCTTAGTTGCAATGGTTCATGCTGTGATCCGTCGGGAACTTGTTTCCCTTTTGCTTTGCCTAGATGATCCTTCCCCTTGCTTGCGCTTTTTAGGCGCCGGAGCAGTGGTTGAGGACTTCCCTACTCCCTTCCCTGTTTGCACCATTACAAGCCATACAACCTATAACACAAATAAGCGTGAAGGTGAGAATGAATAAATACCTAAGGTTATCATGAGAGTCAAAGATGGCCCCACACTTAAAACTGAAGGCTCAATGTACTATACTCATAATCGTGGTTTCTAAAACGCACAAGTGTTGCACCACAAGGAAATAGGCACTCAAGACTTTCCCATGCTGCACAATTATAGCTCACGAACTATGCCACACAAATCAAGTGGTCGATAATGGCGAAGTGGTGATTTAGCCTTAATGCAAGCAAGTGCCACATGATCATTAACCTCTACTACTAGTGCACTACATTAGCTAATTCTACAATGTGCTACAACATATATAATACAAGCTACATGGTGTGGGCAACATGTGCACATTAAAGCCAAGCTCCAAATTATATAAAACCACCCCAAACACCCCACACTTAGCCCAATATCACATACAACTACACTCGGTTACTCATACTTCACCGATGCGCAAAGGTCTCATTCAAACATTTTAGCAAACATATTGTGGGCATAAAGTGTGTGCAACTTAGTTCAACAATGGTGGAACATGGTGGTTCTCCCAAATTTTAACAAAGTAAAGGGAATTCTAGTTTACTACTCCATATACAACATAATAACAAAGTTGTCACACACAATTTCGTTCTCATTAGGCCCACCCACCACAGAAAATATCTCCAAAGAACTAATTATGAGGCAAATTAGGGGTTGGGGGGTTTTGAAAGGTATTGGGGAACTTACTCAAAAAATAAAATTAATGGAGAAGAGGGAACATACCTTGATGATTGAGGATGAAAGCAAGCAAGAAAAACATGAAAATCTTGAGAGAGAGAGAGTGAGTTAAAGGGGGAGGGGTTAGAGTTATGTGAAATTTTTATTTTTTATTTTAGTGGAGATGGGTTGGGTGATTGGGTATGGGTTAGAATATGAGTGTCTATGGGTGTATGGGTTTGGGTCGTAATATAATAAAACAAAAATGAAAATTAAAAAAAAATGTACGCATACCTGACCCCCAACCCAAAGCTCCACGTTAGGCCTGGCGCTAGCGGCATGGAACACACTGTAAAGTGCGCCCCAGGCAGCGTGGGGCGCTGTCCTGTGCGCTAGTTCGATGATTTTTTGTTTTTTTAATAAATTCCCCCATTCGCCGAGCACTTTATAAATCCAATTTACATGCCCCACGTCATTCTGCTTATAATTTCTATGTCTACAAAGAAAGTGCAAACTCTAGTCCACTCTAACAAAAAAATAAAATTAAAAAGCTAAGCTATGAAAACTATAAAAAATGGGTTGCCTCCCAACAAGCGCCTGATTTAACGTCGCGGCACGACGCAGGACCTCGCTTACTCATCAGCGAGTACTACTTTGGTCTTCTCGCGATAAATGATTCCTCTCCAATAGTGCTTTACTTTGTGCCCATTCACTAAAAACTTTCTTTCACCATGTAAAGCACACAACTCAATTGCACCATAAGGAGTGGATCTCACCACCTTAAATGGACCTGACCACCTTGATTTTAACATCCCATGAAACAACTTGAGCTTAGAATTGAACAGTAGTACTTGTTGGCTCGATTCAAAGTGACGTGGCTTGATAAACTTTTCATGTCATCTTTTTATTTTCTCTTTGTTAAGCTTAGCATTTTCATATGTGTGCAACCTGAACTCATCTAACTCATTCAACTTCAAGAGTCTCGCCCGCGGGTTCAAATTCCATAATCAACTTTTTAATGGCCCAGTATACATCGTGTTCATGTTCAACAAGTAACTGACATGCCTTCCCATAAATAAGCTTATACGACAACGCCCCAATTGGTATTTTGTATGCAGTTCTATATGCCCATAAGGCATCATCTAACTTTGTAGCCCAATCCTTCCTATACACATTCACTGTCTTCTCTAATATATGCTTTATTTCTCTGGACACCTCAGCTTGTCCACTTGTTGGCGGATGATATGTCGTGGAAACTCTATGGCGGACCTTATATTTAGCTAAAATGTTATATTGCAAAAATGTGTCCCTTCATCAGTAATCAAAGCACATGGAGTCCCAAACCTCGAGAATATGTTCTTCTTCAAAAAAACAACTACCACCTTGGCATCATTGGTTGGAAATGCGATCGCCTCTACCCATTTCGACACATAGTCAATTGCTAGCAAGATATATTTGTTTCTTTTGGACAATGGGAACGGTCCTTTAAAGTCTATCCCCCACACACCAAAATCTCGTCCTCCAGGATGTTATTCAAAGGCATCTCATGCCTCTTTGTGATTGTCCCTATTCTTTGACACTAGTCACACTTCTTAACAATTGCATGGGCATCTTTGAACAATGTTGGAAAAAAGAACCCAGACTATAGCACCTTTGCAGTTGTCCTATCGCCCCATGATGCCCCCCCCCCTCCCCATAAGGTGAGGCATGGAAATCATACAACACTAATTCCACCTCCTTTTTTGGTATGCACCTCCTCATCAACTGATCAGCATACTGTTTCTACAAGAATGGATCATCCAGTAGTAAATGTTTACATCATGCAGAAACCTCTTTTTAGCTTTAGATTCAATCTCGGGAAGAAGTACCCCACTCACAAGATAATTCACATATTCCGTGTACCATGGGGGAGGGTCTTGGGTAATAGCAAAAAGTTGCTCGTCGGGGAATGCCTCCTGAATTTGTCCACCTTCCTCCACATGCTCATGATTTTCCAGCCTTGATAGGTGGTCGGCTACTTGGTTTACTATGCCCTTCTGACCTCGTATTTCTACATCAAATTCCTGCAATCACAAAACCTAGCGCATCAATCTAGCCTTGGATTCTTTCTTTTTTTGTAAATAGATACCTGATTGCTGCATGATCGATATGGACCATGACTTTTGTTTGCACCAATTATGCTCGAAATTTCTCAAGGCCCACACAACGGCCAACATCTCCTTTTTAGTGGTGGTGTAATTCACTTGTGCATCATCAAGAGTCTTACTCACATAGTATATGGAGTAATACATCTTGTCCTTCTTCTGGCCCAACGCTGCCCAATAGCATGGTCACTTGCATCTCATATAAGTTCAAATGATAAAGACCAATCCGAAGCTGCAATAATGGGGGCAGCCACCAACCTCTTTTTGAGCTCCTCGAATTCCTTCAAGAAGGCTTCATAAAAAATGAAAGTTACATCCTTTTCAAGCAACTCGCACAAAGGAGTAGCAATTTTTGAAAAATCCTTAATAAAACATCTATAGAATCCAGCGTGTCCCAAGAAACTCCGGACGCTCTTCACAGAAATGGGTGGAGGTACCTCCACCTTATCCTTATCAACCTCAATGCCACTCATTGGAACTCTATGGCCAAACACGATGCCTTCTTGTACCATAAAATGACACTTTTCCCAATTTAACACCAAATTTGTTTCTTCACAACGGGCCATCACCTTGCTCAAACTCTTCAAACAACCATCATAAGAAGACCCAAAGACTGAAAAATCATCCATGAAGACTTCAACAAATGTTTCCACCATATCGGTGAAAATAGCCATCATGCACCTCTGGAAAGTGCCCGGTGCATTACAAAGACCAAATGACATTCACTTGAACGCAAAAGTACCATAAAGACAAGTAAAATTGGTCTTCACTTGATCCTCTAGGCATATGAAAATCTGGTTGTACCTCGATAACCATCAGGAAAGCAATAATATCCATGCCCCGCCAATTTGTCCAACATTTGGTCAATGAATGGAAGTGGGAAGCGGTCCTTGCAGGTTGCTTTGTTGAGCTTTCTGTAATCAATGCAAACCCTCCACCCTATCAAGGTTCAAGTAGGAATTACCTCATTTTTGTTTTTCTCTACCACGATCATCCCCCCCCCTTTAGGCACACCTTGCACTAGGCTTACCCAATTGCTATCTGAAATTGGAAAGATGATACTTGCATCGAACAACTTAATTAATTCCTTCTTCACAACCTCTTTCATAATAAGATTTAATCTCCTTTGTTGCTCAACACTGGGGTGGTGTCCATCTTCTAGAAAGATTTTATGCATGCAAAATGAAGGACTGATTCCTTTTATGTCAGTAATTGTCCATCCTATAGCCTTTTAATGCTCACGAAGTACTCTGAGCAATTTTCTTCTTGCACATCGGCCAAGCTGTATGAGATAATCACTGGCAATGTCTCAGAGTTTCCCAAATAAGCATAGCGCAGATGCACTGGAAGGGGCTTAAGCTCTATCCTTGGAGCTTCTTCAATAGATGTCTTAGGAGGGTCAAAGTAGCGGGCATGTCCAACTCTTCAAATCTCCCAAACCGATGGACTTAATTACAATACGTGTCAAGTACTTCCTCAATTTCTTCCATCATCTCATTGTCATTGTCTTCTTCTTCCCCAATCAAGGCTCGTTCAAGAGGATATATGGGGATCATCTAAGGTACCAATGATGTCACATCATTTTCCACCATAGAAATCATGGATAACTCTTCATAGTGGGCTGACAATCTGAGTGCTTTATACACATTGAATACCTCAACTCGATCACCTACTCTCATCGTCATCTTTCCTTCGCATACATCAATTATAGCTTGACCCGTGGCTAAGAATGAAGCTTAAAAATAAATGGGACTTCCTAATTAGTCTCATTGTCCATGATAATGAAATAAGCAGGGAACATGAAAGAACCGACTTGAACTAACACATCTCCAATCACTCCTTCAACATGAGCAAGTAAGCAATTAGCCAACTGTAAAATTAACGTGGTAAGGTGCAGCTCGGCCAACCCCAACTTTTTAAACACAAATAGCGGCATCAAATTGATGCTCTCCCCAAGATCACATAAAGCTCGCACGACTGCGTGCTTCCAATCGAGATTTGGATAGTGAAACTACTTGGATCCTTCAATTTTTGAGGTATCTTTCTTTGAATTCTTGAGCTACATTGTTCAGTGAGCGCCACAGTCTCGAACCGTTTCAACCTCCTCTTATTTTCCACTATGTCCTTGATGTATTTGACATATTTGGGCACTTATTGCTAGATGTCTACCGGCAGAATGTTGATTTGCACCCGCTTCAAAATATATAAAAACTTTTTATATGCTGCTTTATCCTTCATATTCTGCAATATATGAGGGAACAGAGGAGGTGTCCTTGAAACTAATGGTGGGGATTTCTTAGACATCGCCTCTTCAACTGGCTTCTCTAACTCCTTTGATTTTACTGATTCTGCTTTTATGGTGGCCGGTTTCTCATGAAAGGTCACTTGCTTCCTCTTTTTTGACCGGACTTCTTCTAAATGTCTCCCATTCCTCAATGACACAACATTAATAGATGCCTTAGGATTATCCTCAGTGTCGCTTGGAAGAGCTTTAGATGGTTGAGTAATTTGGGCACTGGTAAGTTTCCCATTTGTCACTCCAAATTTCGAATCATAGCAACGTGGGCTATTGCTTGAGCTTGCTGGTCAGTCATTAATTTCTTCATCATCTCTTCAAGGTGACTTGTCGGGTTTGTAGATTTTTCAGCCTGAGGTGGTCTATATTGTTGTTGAGGAGCTTGTGGCGTGTACTCATTCTGAGCACCTTGGTTTCCACCCCAAGAGAAGCTTGGGTGGTTCCTTCTGTTAGGACTGTAAGTGTTACCATAATGATTTGTTTGGACCTTATTTTCATTACCCACAAAATATACAGACTCTGGATTAACCGGGCATAAGTTGCTCGAGTGACCCTCCCGATATACTTTACAAAATATTTGAACGTGTTGCACTGCTGAGCTTATTGTTTGTTAATAACTAAGGTCATCCGATTGACTTGGTTGACCAGTGTGGAAACCTGCGCTGATAATGTAGAGACGACATCTAAATCGAGAACCCATTCAAAAATTTGCACTGCATGTCTGCCAATCTCTCCTTGCCAATCCGAATTGCTTTTGGAGAATTTGTTCAATTATGCATATATTTCATCGAACCTTTTCTCCAACACTTGACCTACTGCTACAACATCCACCATAATTTTTGTCTCAAGATGTATCCCTTCTATGAAAGTGTGAGCTAACATTTCATTTATTTGATTGTGATAAGGACAGTCCCTGAGAAACCCCTTGAACCTTTCCCAAGCTGAGTATAAAGATCCCCCTACCTTCTGTTTGAAGGCGACTATTTCACTTCTGATCTTTGCAATTTTTCCTGAAAGAAAGAACCTTGTGGAAAATTTCCTTGCCAGATCATTCCATGATTTAATAGAATTAGCTAGTTCTGCCTTTAACCATCGCTTTGCTTCGCCCAACAGAGAGAATGGGAATAGTGTCAGACTTACATAGTCTGGAGTGACTCTGTTAGTGATATAAGTATTACTAATCTCCAAGAAGTTCAGGATGTGTTATTGTGGATCCTCGTGTGGAAGACCCATAAACTGTCCATTCCCATGTAGTAGCTGGATCATGCTCTGTTTAAGCTCAAAGTGCCCAGTGATTCTGGGTTTCACAATGCTGGAGGTGATATTAGCAATACTGGGCATCGCCAACTCCTGGACAACATTATGTTTCTCCTCTTCCATGTCCATAGGAAATTGAACAAGTTTCTGAAGATTATTTGTGTCCCTTTCTTCCCTCAACCTCCCGTGAAATGTTCTCTCAGATTCGGGGTCAAAACCTTGAAATCTATCATGGCTTCTGAACCTTCGGATTCAATGAAAGTTCCTGAGAGCAGAGCAACCAATAAAAATGTTAAGATTTGACGAAATAAATAATTAAAGCAAAAACAAAAAAGTGGTCAATATTCAAGTCCCCAGCAACGACGCCAAAAACGTGTTGCTCCCAAACGTGCACTCAAGTATACGTTGTTGTACAAGTAACAAAATAATAAGTCGAATGTCAAACCTACAGAGACTTGTGTTAACTACCCACTAGTTTCACTAAGATTATTATTCAAGTATTTCCGAGTTCAAAAGTGTGATTATACTTAGAAATAATTCTAACAGGTAACTAATTTATCAAGAAGCAAAATGGTTGTTGCGTATTTAGTAGAGACAAATATTCCAGGGTTGTGATCAATTCACCAATCCTATTGTGCTCTAGTTAACTCTCTCTTTCATACAATTCACTCATTGTTGCTAATTCATCGAACAATTGCTCTCGTAGCCTTCTTCCGAAGTACTACCTGCCTATTCAAAATAGATTAACATCTATATTCCTATGGAATCAATCAATTAGGAATTTATTAAGATTACGATATGAAAGTAAGCACAATGACTAGGAATATTACTATCTTAACCAAAACTCCTCCCCTCCCCCCCCATTAGAGTTAAGATCGTGCTCTCTTCTATTCTTCTCTAATCAATATGGATTTCCCAAGCTTAGCATAGATAGTAAATAGAACCTAATTATTGGCCAGACAATTAAGCAGGTAATCACAAAATTGAAGAACCAACCATATATGGTGAATTTTAATCAAGGTTAAGTCAACTTTAAACGACAATATTCATGGCTAAATCACAACCCCAGAACTATGGGTTTTAGCCACTCATGATAGTATAAAAACAAATTCACTAGTGTTGAATAATTGATAATACTAATAAATGATGAAGAAAACTGAGATATCCTCGCTCCCAGATGTTCCACGTGTGTATTGTTTTCTTCAAAGTGGCGTCTCTTCTCTCAAAATAGGCTTAGTCTTGCTTTATACACGTTGGGTAGGTCTTGGACCGAAATAACCTTGTCTCGTGCAAAGTTTGAGAAATTCTCGTAATCAGTGCCCAAGACAGCGTGGGGCGCTAGCGCTTCACTGGCAAATTAAACATTTTGGAAATGGTGCGACAGGTAGTGCCCCACACTGCCTGTGGCGCCCCAATGGCCAATTTTTGCATGTTTTGCTTTTTTATAATTACTTGAATCTCGTACCTTTCGCCCCTACCGCCTACGGATGATTCCTACATATATAGAAATACCATGAATAAGCATAAATCAATACATTTCACATCATAAATCCACAAAACACGAGGAACACATGAGGCGATATATATATATATATATATATATATACACACACACACTTTAAGCTAAATATCAACAGTTAGATAATCTTTTGCTCTATAGCAAAATTCCCACGGGGAAAATAAGTTTGCTATAAAGCAAAGATTACCCAAAACGTTCACAAGTAAACCTTTAAAGGATTGTTAGATAGTCCTTTGCTCGCATAAATTCCTAAGGGGGAGCGAAGTTTGTTACCGAGTGGAGTATTGCCTAGCAATTCATTGTGGGATCCTCGAAGGTGCAAGATTCCCTATGTTCCAATTCACATTCGTCGCATCTGAACACAGGAGGGGGATGATATAAGAATGCAGCAACAATGACTGTCGCGTCGACCGAAGCACAAAAATCGGGAACATAATTGAGTCATCGAGATCGGGGACTGCGCGACTAGCCCCATAGAAACAAATTGTACAAATTAGCTACAAGAAATGGCAATTTCTCTTTAACATAACGAATGCTTATGTACATTTTTAAAACAAAAGGAATAAAGTAAAGTCCTTTTATTTTCCATCTTGTTTCTTGTCTGATCGATGAATTTATTTTGTTATTTGAAAGTTAAACAAGTACTTCAAATGATTGTGCGTAATGAACATGAGACGTCCTCTTCAATAGCATTGTAAACATAAGAGGGCTCTCTCTTATGAAAACCCTCATGTAAAAGGGTTGATTTCAGAAGAACTTATGCCCGGAATCAAAATGCTTTCGGGAAAAATACACTCAAGGTTTAACATAATAAGACGCAAATAATAAAACTTGCGCGAAACTCTTAATCAAAAATAAGAGAATGCAAATACTAAAACTTGCATAAATGTTGTTCAAACGAAAGAAAGACTCAAATAATACTTGAGCAAAAAGATATGTTTATATACAATAACATGTCAAAATGGCACAAGTACAAGACTTGGAAAAAGTAAAGAAAAGCTAAATTGCTGCATCTCCGGAACCTAGAGGAAGAGAAGTGTCCTTACCCCCAGGGAGAGTGGATGGTTCCGCCGACGACTCAACATTTTGGCCCTCGCTAGTTTGGCCTTCAACATCTCTGTCTTTCGCTTCCTCTTCAGTTCCCAAAGTTTCAGAACTGGAATAGGAAGAATTGAAAGCAGCATGCTCTACAGGGAGACCATTTTGAGTGGCTAACTCGAGCTCACGGGCCTTAGCAATTTCAGAATGGAAGTCGATGATACTAGTTTGGCCTCTTCCAAGGTTTTTCTCCTCATACCTTACATAGCGTATGTTTCTCAATAACCAGGGAAGCTGCTCAACACTTAAGTTCTTCTTTGAGCTGGGTTACCTCGGCAAAAAGGCTTTCCCGGGCAGATTTAACGGATCTGAGCCTAACATCAAGGTCAGAGACACTTGAACTAAAGAGCCTATTGTGCTCGATAGTTTTCCTCTACTTCTTCTCCAACTAGGCATGTTTCTCCCCTGCAGCAACAAGTTCTTCAGTTTTGGAGTTCAAGGCTGACTCTAAGTTATTCAATCATTCAGTGGAGGCAGTCTCGTGGTCGGTTACAGCAAGAACGTCATTATGGACTTCAGTCCATTTGGCCCTGGCTTCGTCAAATCTAACCCTCAACAGGCCAATCTCTTTGTTAAGGGTTTCAACTTCTTGCTCACTTTTCTACAAATGAGCCTCCAGTATAACGACCTCAGCAGCTTTGGTCTCCAATCCTAAGAGGCAAGCGGTAGTTTGCTCCTTCTCGGCCAAAGGTTGATCCCTTGCAGAGGTAAGTTCTTCCTTTTCCCGAATCAACCTTTGGAGGCCCTCGAAAGCAAGAAAATTTTCCTATAAAGCAAGAAAGGAAAACTTAGGATATTTTCATGAAAAAGCACGAGGAATAAGAAAGGAAGTAAAGAATGTACCGCTGCAGCGTTGTGCATGGCATTGTTCCACAAGAACTCTCGAGAGAGAGCCTGTATCTTTCCACACTCTTTCTCTGAAGCCAAAAGCTTCAGATAGTAAGCAAGTTCACCAGCTAGGATAATTAATTGCATTCGGTGGAGATCAAAAGAGTACGCTCCTACTCCTTTGCGGATCTTCTGAGGGGCGAGCATAGTTTTGCCTCAAAATCCCATGAACTTGAGACTAGGGGAGAGGGACACCCTCTTCTAGGGCAGACTGAGATAATGTAGCAGTTGTTGGTGTTGGTGAAGATGGGAATGAAGTTGATGGAGTTGAAGAGTGAGAAGCAGTTGCTAGTAACACAGTGCTGGTTGTTGGTTGCTCATCAGCAAAGGACAGAAGGGACTCGATACTCAGCTCCAAATACCGGGCATGATGACTAGGTCACAAAAGCGGAAGTTGGCATTTTCCACCATTTCATACTCCCCCCAAAGCGCCGAGACATCATCCTCGGCAGGTGTAACTAACTCAACAGATTGAGTAGTCTGTTGAGTTGAGAAAGGTCATCGTCTTCTATGTAGAGAAGATCCTTCTTAGCTAGCTTCTCCATCTTCGTCAATCATTACGGTATCAATGGCTGGCCCAGGCGGAGGGATCGTCACC
Source organism: Nicotiana undulata (assembly GCA_005239495.1). Taxonomy (NCBI): domain Eukaryota; kingdom Viridiplantae; phylum Streptophyta; class Magnoliopsida; order Solanales; family Solanaceae; genus Nicotiana; species Nicotiana undulata. The sequence continues at coordinate 35,958 of ML296303.1, forward strand.
ACGACTTCCGAAGATGATTCGCGGACATCACTGTTTTCCCACTTATTTTTCCCTCCGGCCACAGAGAAATGCCTTATTTTTGGTTGATTGTTCTCCGGCCAAGGACTCCATGAAGAAACACTTGTGTCCGAAGCAGGATCATAGACACTTATTCGAGTAAGCGCCTCCTGAAGTAGCCTCTCCGCATCAGCAGGATCAACCAAAATGTCCTCCTTAGGGACGACAACCAAGCCCGCAGGTAGAGCTGATTTCAGGGAGAAAAAGAGAAGGAGTCAATCAATTTCTTACCGTGAAAAGAAGAAATGAGACAAGTTTGAGTTACCATGGTTTTTGTCCTTCCACCCTTATTTAAGGGCCAGTTCTTTCCATGTACGCGTCTTGGGCGTAGTAACGTCCAAGATTTTCTGGACCCACTAGGCCAAGTGATGTGCCGGAGAATTTTGGAACATTTAATACCATATTGCTTAGACTATGGCTCGTTTCAAGAGCATTTACTCTTATTAATCATAGAATTTTGGTATTTTGCAGTACACAAGGTGTAAACACTCAAGACCATGCAAAAGGGAGTTAAAGAAGAGAAAAGAGAAGGAAAATGGTCAAATGCGATCGCATATGCAACATGTGAATCGCATTTCAAGCCTAGGGGTCGCATACCACAACAGAAAGTTGAGTCAAAATTAAGGAGTGAAATGCGGCCACATATGCGACCGCATATCCCAAATGCGAACCGCATTTGAATCGCATCTCTATCTGATGCCTGAAGCCATAATGCAAATGCGACGCATGAATGCGATCGCATATCATCAATGCGGATCGCATATCCCAAATGCGATACATCTCTGGGACCTAGGGTTTTGAGATGCGATGGAAGAAGCCAAGATGCGAACCGCATTCCTGTTATGCGACCAGGAATGCGATCGCATATCACCCGATAGGGGTTTTTTGTCTATTTTTCACCCGAATTTTCTTCCCACTATAAAAGGATTTACTTGGGTGTTGTGGGTCATTCTTGTCTAGCTTTTGAACAACATTCTCTCATTAAATATTCTTCACTTTTTGGAAGCATTAGAGCAAGCAAGTGGTGGTTTGTAAGCATTCATGACATTATTAAATGCTTGTTTCTTTTGGTTATTTGTGATGAGTAGCTAAGTTTAAACACTGAGGTTGTGGACCCTAAATGGGTGTTATGTATTTGGGTATTTGCCATTGAATATATGCATAATGGGTAGTTGATATGTGTTTACTCTTCGTCTTATATTTCTTGTTAATGGTTGCAAACATTAACTTATGCCATAATTTTATCTTAGCTTGGAAAAGCGGGTTAGAAGTGGTAAGAGTAAATACCAAAGACTCGAGGCGTTAAACCTCGTTTAATAGAATCACTTAGGAATAAGTTGGTTTTATTTGGCAAGACGTGATTCGGATTTATTGCAACTCTTTTACATTTGGAAAAATCATAAAGAGGAAATACTATCGTAGTATTGGAAAATCTAGGATAGTTATCTTAAGAATCATTTGCATATCAAGAACTTCCCATTAGAAATATATCATATTAATACCTACTTGCATTACACTCCATGAAAGGGGACACAACCTTGGTTATTCTACCCATATTAATTACAATCTAAATTAGCTTCCTTTGTTACTACTCTTTCTCTAAAATAGCAAACTATTAATCACCACCCTTTTTGTTCACTAACGGAATAGAACTTCGATTAGAGTTAAGAACCACACTAACATAGTGATATTTTCACACACCTTGTTGGGTTATTATATTTGACTTCGACCGCTTTACACTATTTTAAAAGTGTAATTTGAGCGTATCAAATTTTGGCACCCTTGCCAGGGAATACGGTTTTGAAATTACTAGTTAGTGTGAACTTCAGTTTATATCTTGTTCTATTCCATCNCTGACGGATGATGCATTGAGGTTACGGGTGTTCAAATATTCATTGGCACGAGAGGCGAAGAAATGGTTGCAAAACTTACCTCCTCAAACCATCACTACATGGCCCGAGCTTGTTCGAGCCTTCTTGGCAAAGTGGTTTCCGGATAGCAAGAAATCTGAGCTTAGAGATAAGATATTCTTCTTCAAACAAATGCCGGGGGAACACTTACGTGAGGCTTGGGATAGGTTCAAGTTGTATTTGGTGAGATCCCCGAACCATGGGTTCCCCGAGCACATTTTGATGGAAATATTTTACATGGGTTTGGACCCGATCTCCCAGTCGATTGCAAAGAATGCCGCAGACGGATCTTTCATGGATAAATCATTTGCTAGAATCACCCAAATCCTAGATAAGATGGCTAAGCACAATCAAGCTTGGCACTCCGAAGAAACAACTGGGGGAATTTCCTATGGGTCCCCGTCCATTGCCAACATGGTCAAGGAAAATCAAGAGAGAG
>ML296308.1:0-10116 GCA_005239495.1 Nicotiana undulata
TACCTTTAAAAGTTCAACATGGAGTTTTAATATATAAGTGAATATAGTTTTGGGGGGTTTTGGGAACACCAGATAGTTTAAGTAGGTAACTGATGAAAAGTTTAGGCAAGGTTTTATGCTGAGTTAAATAGCCACGTGTGGTGCTACATGACACATTTTTAAACAATTAGGAGTGTGTACTAGACGCACTTCTAAGAATGCAATGCGAGACAGTTTTAATATGAAGGGCAATATAGTTCAAGAGGGTTTTGGGGCACCAAAAACTGACAAAAAACTTATAGTTTATGGGAATTTTAGGGTTTAACTCTTAGCTTTATTAATACGTCTACACAGTTGTGTTTTGATCTTCTTTTGCAAGATTACCAGACTACAAGAAATTGCCTTGCAAATTACAGTTTCGTATTTGAAAATCAAAAAACCCCGTGTATCATTTATTTTTTTCTCCAAAAGAAACTATAATTTCTATAAAGCAAGCATTGACGGACTAATAAATGAATAAGGTTGGTAATTGAAAAGTCCTGAAATTTTATGACTTTTCTATATATGCTGCTTGCAAAACCTATATTCACTTCTTCCGATTAGTGTGACACTTTTTCATTTGAGTCGGTCTTAAAAAGAACGATGTTATATCTTTTTATATTTCGTAATAATTTAATTCAAATATTTTATTTTATCCTAAACGAGATAATTTATAGCTATAAAAATATTTGTATTTTTTTGGGACGGAGGGAGTATTATAAATTCTGAATAATCCGAAAAGAGTTGCATAACCGATCCCAAAGACTAAAAGGAGAAAAAACAGCTTCAAATTAAAGAAATGAGGATGATTTTGACTAATATCATTGCATTACTAGTCATACAACAAGTAGCCATATTTCAGTAGTATGGCTTTACAGAGAAAAACTCTTTAGGTATTTGTTATTCAATTGATTATAATGTTTGTTTTGGTTGTTATCGTACCGTATTATAAAGTCTGTTATTATGTAACGATGAAAAGTGACATTTTATGTAACGATCAATTTGACATGATCTCGTTGTAATCTTATTTTTTTTCCTCATTTGCCCTTATTTATTATATAACAATTTTATTTTATCATTTACCGTATATTTTCTTATACAACAATGTATACTACTTTTCTCTGTTGCAAGCTTAATGTTCAGATTGGTTTTTTATGATATTATAAAATAACATGAAATGATACGATCTATTCAAACATGGTAATCATCAAACAGTATGATACTTTGGTTGTTCACTGGCTGAAAGAAACGCATCATAATTTCCAGGCCAGAGTTTCAATGAGCTTAGTAGATCCATTCCTATTGGAAAACAAAATATTTTTGTTTAACTATACATACCACTCAGTTTGTTTATCAAAAAAAAAAAAAAAAATTACATTCTTAATATAACTCAGCATGAAAACCTCAGTTTGTTTTTTCTGGCAAACTAGCTTCTTTATTATAAAACGGACCCCTAAGGATTTATGAAATCAGAAAAAAGTAGTACATGTGGGAGTGGACATGTTGACTAACTTCTTACTTTGCAAAATCAGAAAACCAATTACTTGTCTCTCAATCTCGATTTTGCAAAACATTTACGTGATTCAATCAATAAAATTTATGAATCCTCTCATAGCCAGAGGGCGGATGGGTATGGGTTCAACCGAATCCATAATTCTTTATTCAAAATGTAAATTTATGAGTAAAAATTTATTAGAGTGCAGAATTGAACCAACTACTCTAAGGTTATATTTGGGTTCAAGCTAAATACATAAAAGTTGAACCCATATAATTTATTTTAGATCTGCATCTGCTCATAGCTGCAGCATATGTAGCGGTGACGAGCTTCATGACTAGCTTGATGTTGATGGTGGAGTTTGCGGTGACGATGAAAATGATGGTGGTACTGGTAATATTAGAGGTGGTGGTGCTAGTGTTGGTGGAAACAGAGGTGCTTCTGGTGGTGGTGGTACTGGTGGAGGTGGAGGTGGAGGTGGAGATGGTGGTTGTATACGGTCAAAATCGGAAATGACCGATCTTGAGGTTTCTACAACATTCCGAGCCTGGTCTCGATGGTATCGAAGCAAGACCTGAGGATCAACTTCGGGGTGGATTCCTCGAGGATGGGTATCGAGGTATCAGTGTACCTCGAGATAGAATGAAGATCGGAGCCCATTGCAAAGGGGCGTGGGACTCCCAAGAATACGCGGCCAAAGCTGACAAACACCTGCAAGAATAGTACAAGTCTGTACCGGACCTTTGAATAGTTGTACCAACTATATACTTTTGTAATAATTATGTATCTGCTATGTTGGGATTCCCCTCTCCTATATAAAGGAGACGCTTATCATTTCTTGCACACATGATATTCAATACAAGGAACAAGAACATTCGCAACTCTCTAACTCAAACATACTCTATTGTCTATGTATTTCTTTATTACTTACATTTATTGTTTTTCATGGATTGTTCTTCATTTATTACTCATCATTGATAATAAAGATCCCTCTTCGAGGCCCTCAGAATTGTTAGTTCTCCATCGATCGCCTCAGTCAAGCACCGTAGCTCGACCTCGAGGCCCGACCTAGGCCACCTCGAGACCCGATTTCACCACTTCTCGGTTTGCTTAATTCATTGCCCTTAAGTTCTATCTCATTTTCCTTACTCTCACTTAGCATCTATTGCCTAACAACTAGTATTGAAATAAATCACGTATTTTTAGAACCACAAAATCAAAATTTAATTATAAGTACCATTTTCAAGGTAAACAGTTTGGCGTCCGCCGTGGGGCTAAAGATAATAGTAATTGTTTTAGACTTTTAGTGCTGGTTTACTAAAAAAACACAAGTTATTCTTCACACTTTTTCTTGTCCAAGTATCTTTGATTTCAGGTCAAAATGTCTAACTCAGTGAATACACATGAAAACAACGGCTCTAAGGACCATGGGGAGAATGGTGTATCTATTTCAGATGCCGGTGTACCACTGCAAAACCCTGAGGACGCACCAGAGCCAATTCCCGTAGACGTGGGCTCGCGCAATTCCCAACACGTCAATATGAACTCCCACACTGATGAGGGTATACGCCGAGAAAACGAACATGAGGCTCAGAAAACTCTAGTTGGGGAGGAAAGAGATGTTAGTCTCCACATGAATTTTGAAACTTTACAGGCACAACAAGTGGCAATTGCCCAGCTACAAAGTCATCAAAAGACTTCAAGCGCAATGGCACCAGAAACAGCTCCTCGAGTCGAACAAGCACCCGAGAGGTCGAGCATCAACGAGTCAGCAGTCGAACCCAATATTATTAAGATTCTCGAAGACCTCACGAAGAGGATTGAATCAAAGCTCCCCGAGAGAAAACCAAGGCCAAGTAAGGAAAGATATCAGCCGTACATCGACAATAAAAAAATGTTGTGAGACGCAACATACCTCGAATCAATCAAAGGGTGGGTCAAGGTTAGAACCCTCAGGGACTCATGAAAAAAAAAAAATTCAACAGACATACAGGGCCGGCAGGAGTGCTCCGATTATCCGAGTACAACTTCAACATTGATGTTTCAGACATCGTATCGGCCATAGGTAAACTCAAAGATACCAGGTGGCCAAAACCCATACTATCTGACCCTTCGCAAAGGAACCCTAACTTGATGTGCGAGTTTCACGGCACACACTGTCATAGGACCGAAGACTGCATACATCTCCGAGAAGAAGTAGCTCGATTAGTTAGCAAAGGGCACCTCTAAGAATTCATCAGCGGACGAGCAGTAAACCACTAAAGTGAAGAGAAACAGACCGGAGGAATGAAATGGGAAAACCTCAGCACACCGTTCATATGATCGGGGGGGGGGGGGGCCAACGNTTGGTTGTGCGGGGGGGGGGGGGGGGGGGGGGGCCAACGTCCCTTAAGGACCCGTGATCAAGCGGACAAAAGTATTCGCTGCAACAGTAGGTCGAATGTGGGGTCGTATGCTTAAGGACATTCTTGTGTTCAGTGATGAGGACTTTGAGACCTTGTCTCATCCACATAACGATGCACTAGTAATTTCCTTTCTCTTGAATAACATTCAAATTAAACGTGTATTGGTGGATCCAGGTAGCTCGACCAACATAATCAGGTCAAAGGTGGTAGAGCAGCTCGAACTGCTCAATCAAATCATACCTACCTCCCGAGTCCTCAACGGATTCAACATGGCCGGCGAAGCCACAAAGGGGGAGATCACCCTCTCGTTCAACATGTCCGGTACAATTCAAAATACCATATTCCGTGTCATCAAATGTGACATGAGGTACAACGCATTGCTTGGGAGGCCATGGATACACAACATGATGGCAGTGCCATCGACTCTTCATCAGATGATGATGTTTCCGACAAAAGACGGTATAAAAACAGTATATGGAGAACAACATGCGGAAAAGGAGATGTTCGTAGTTCACAGCGAGGCAACAAAATCCACGCCCTCTGCCTTAGAGGAGCCAGAGGGCAAACAGGCCCCCGAGGACGATGAGAAAGATTTCCTCGCTCCCCGGAACTTCTTTGCCCCCGAAGAATCGAATGCAACTAAATCAACCATCGAAGAACTGGAGTAGGTTGTTCTGATCGAACATCTCCCAGATCAAAAGGTATACCTGGGCACAGGGCTAACCCCCAAACTCAGGAAAAAACCCATTTAATTTATTATTAATATCGATTGCTTTGCTTGGTCCCATTTATACATGAAAAGGATCCCGCAGGAAATAACCACCCATCGACTGAGCGTCGACCCCAGGTTTAAACTGGTAAAGAAAAAAAGAAGACCTCAGTTCGAGGTAAAACACGCATTCATCAAGGACGAGGTAACAAAACTCCTAAAAATAGGGTCTATCAGGGAAGTAAAATATCCTGAATGGTTGGCCAATTTGGTGGAAGTTCCCAAAAAAAGGAATAAGTTAAGAATGTGCGTAAAGTATAAATACTTATATAGGGCATGCCTCAAAGATTCATTATCATTGTCAAACATCGATCGCTTGATTGATGCCACGTCCGGCCATAAGATACTTACCTTTGTCGACGCCTACTCAGGGTATAATCAAATTCAGATGAACCCCGAGGATAGGGAGAAGACTTCGTTCATCACGAAGTATGGTATGTACTGCTAGAATGTGATGCCATCCGGGCTAAAAAAATGCGGGAGCCACGTACCAACACCTAGTTAATAAGATGTTCGAACATCAGATAGGCAAATCCATGGAAGTTTACATTGATGATATGTTGGTTAAGTCCCTGCGCGTAGAGGACTATTTGACTCATTTGCAGGAAACATTTGACATCCTCAGAAGCTACAACATGAAGCTCAATCCCGAGAAATGTGCCAACAGAGTAGGTTCGGGAAAAATTTTAGGCTTCATGGTGTCAAACCGGGGGATTGAGATCAACCCCGACAAAATCAAAGCCATCAAATAAATCACGGTGGTAAACAATGTGAAGGTCGTACAGCGGTTGACCGGGCGGAAAGCGGCCTTAGGCCGATTTATATCGAGGTCATCGGACATGAGTCACCATTTCTTCTACTTACTCAAAAAGAAAAACAACTTTGAATGGACTTCGAAGTGCCAACATGCCTGGGAAGAGTTGAAGCGATATATATCAACCCCATATTTACTCCACACCCCAAAGGAGGATGAAACGATGTATCTATACCTGGCCATATCCGAGGTGGCGGTAAGTGGCGTACTGGTTTGAGAAGAATAAGGTACGCAATTCCATGTTTACTATGTAAGTCAGACCTTGGGAGACGCCGAAACTAGGTATCCTCTCCTAGAAAAATTAGACCTTGCATTAATAAGTGTGTCTCGAAAGTTAAAACCTTATTTTCAATGCCATCATATTTGTATTTTCACAACATACCCTCTTCGAGGCATATTGCACAAGCCCGAATTATTGGGCCAACTGGCTAAATGGGCCATCGAACTCACGGGATATGAAATCGAATATCAGCCCCGAACGACTATCAAATCCCAAATTTTGACGGATTTTGTAGCTGACTTTACGCCCGCCCTTGTGCCCGAGGTAGAGAAAGAACTTATGCTAAAAGCGGGTACATCTTCGGGGGTATGGACCCTATTCACCGACGGTGCCTCGAACGTGAAAGGGTCCGGGCTCGGCATTGTTCTGAAGCCACCTACGGGCGGCATGATTAGACAATCTGTAAAAACTGCAAAATTGACTAACAACGAAGCCGAGTATGAGGCTATGATTGCAGGTTTGGAATTGGCCAAAGGCCTAGGAGCAAAAGTCATCAAAGTAAAATGTGATTCCCTTATGGTGGTAAACCAGGTAAATGGGATATTCGAGGTTCGAGAAGACAAGATCCAAAGATACTTAGATAAAATTCAAGTCACCTTGCTCCGCTTCAAAGATTGGACCCTAATCCATATACCTCGAGAGAAAAATAGCAAGGCTGATGCCCTCGCAAACCTGGGATCATCTATCGAAGAAGATGACATACTCCCCGGGGCTGTCGTTCAGCTACCCAAATCAGTGATCAAGGAAGGCCATGCCAAGATCAACTCCACTAGCCTGACATGAGATTGGAGAAATAAATACATTGATTACCTGGGAAATGGGAAGCTACCCACGGACCCAAAAGAGTCGAGGTCCCAGCGAACTAAAGCGGCCCGATTCTCACTCGACAAAAATGGAACTCTATACAGAAAGACCTTCGATGGACCCCTAGCCGTATGCCTGGGACCGGGGGACATAGATTATGTGCTCCGAGAAATCCATGAGGGCACTTGCGGAAATCACTCTGGTGCCGATTTCTTAGTCTGAAAGGTGATCAGGGCAGGTTACTATTTGGCCAGAATGGAGAAGGACACCAAAGAATTCATCCAAAAATGCGACAAATGCCAAAGATTTGCACCGATGATTCATCAACCCGGTGAACAACTACATTCAATCTTGTCGCCATGGCCGTTCATGAAGTGGGGGATGGCCATCATCGGAGCCCTACCAACGGCACCTGGTAAAGCTATATTTATTCTATTTATGACTGACTACTTCTCAAAATTGGCGGAAGCACAGGCCTTCGAGAAGATAAGGGAAAAAGAAGTCATTAACTTCATATGGGGCCATATCCTGTGCCTATTTAGGATCCCCTCCAAGATAAATTGAGACAACGGAAAGCAGTTCATCGGAAGCTAAATAACAAAGTTCCTCGAGGACCATAAAATCAAAAGGATCCTGTCAACACCCTACCACCCATGTGCAAACTGTCAAGACGAATCCACACAAAAAAACCATCATTCAAAACTAGAAAAACAAGTTAGAGAATGCGAAAGGTAAATGGAGGGAAATGTTGCCCGAGGTGCTATGGGCATATCGAACAACCCCGAAATCGAGCACAGGAGAGACACCTTTGTTGATACCCAATTTTTTTCTCAAAATATTTTTAAATTGCATATATAGCCTCCAAATCATGTATCAATAGCAACTGGTATTTTCCCATAATTTCCCTATATTTTTATTAATTAGTTTTTAATTTATCCGACATTTTATTTCCAATAAATAATTACAAAATTGCATCACAAATAATTTCAAAAGCAGTTATTGATTTAATGTATTATTTTTTGGTCCTATTAAGACTAAATTATTTTATAATTAGCCAAATTGGCACATTTTGGCTATAATTGCAATAACTTTGTAATTATAGCCTAATAATATGATTTTATACTATTTTTTATCCAGTAATTAACCATTTGTATTTTTAAATGCTAAGTAATCATTTTAAATTATTTTCTAAGCATGAATTTCATTATTTACAATTATCAGCTATTTTATAAATTATTTTTAGTTAATTTAATTGGGTATTTAATAACTAGCCATCTTTATTTTGATTTTAGCCTAAATTAATTAATCCCCAACCCAAATTAATAAACCCAATACGACCCAAGCCCAAACCTCTACTTAACCCGGCCCAGGTTCTCTTAAATCCTGGCCGTTGCTCATTTTGATCAATGGCTTAGATTACCCTTTTCCATATTAAACCCTAATGGCTACCCTTCCCCCTCCTCATTTCCCTCTCATTCCTCCGTCGTTACATATCTCATCTCTCTCATCTCTCTACTAACCTAGCTCCCCTCACCGGCTGTTGATCTGCCGGTGACCATGGTGGTCTCACCACCACCCCCAACCTATGGCTCTTCTTCTACACCGAGTTGATGTTGTCCTGAGGCCTTCAAGAGAATCAGAGGCGGTTCACTCACCTCCCAGGTTTTCTCATGCCATACGCCGGCTATCCATGACCATCCGAGTAAGATCTTACCATTTTCGTCTTAGACCGGTGATTTCTAAGCCATTTCTCCTTCTCTTTGGGTTGTCTCTATGAAACCCTAACTCATGTTCTCTGATTTTCTTAAATATGTAACAGATCTTGGCCTATTATGATCCATTTTGGTGTTTTCAAAGGTTTATCCGATTTTCCTAAGTGAATCTTCATCTTCAAAACTAGGGTTTTAACCCCTTTTTCAAAAATTCTTTTCTTTCTATTTTTAGTACTGTCCTATGATTTTCATCATGTTAAACGTTTATGTGAGCTTTTACCCTTTTGTTTGATTCATTTTTTTAAAAAATCCCAAAATTCTTTGTTTTAATCTATGGTTCTAAGTTTGTTTTCGATAATATGTTTACTTGTTCATTTGTGTTTACTGTATTCTCATGAATACTCTGTGATTCCGTGACTTTCACCCTATGTTTTCTTTTTAGGGTTTCTGGCTGCTATTATGCCTGCTTATTATGTGGTTCTACTCTATTCTTTGTTCATCAATGTCTCTGAATCTTCACTTCTCATGCCTATGTTACATTTATTCTGTTATTTTAGGCCATGCTCCATGTGAACCCCCTGATTTATGTGATTTTACCTCATGTTTGCCTATTAGGGTTTCTGGGTTCGATTACTTCTACCTATATCATGTCCATGCTGTGATTCAGACTGTGTTCTATATGAAACCCTAACTTTTATGTGATACTAGTCTTCTTATGGTTCTGATTCTTGTCTATTACATGCTTATTCTCATAATGCTGTGATAAATCAGTGCTTTCCTTCCTATTTATGAATCCGTGGATTTCTGTTATTAATACTTCATTGATCTTGCACGATATCCTCTACTGATTCTCGAGCATTTTCCTTAATTAGGATGTTGGTTTCCTGTTTCTGCTTGCATGTAGCATAATTATCCCGCTCATGTGTGATATTCTCCTTTGATTGATACTGATTTCCTACAATTATGACTTCACTCGAGGGTTTCCTTACTTATTTTCGGAGTTTAAGCTATTGCTTGCCTTATTTCTATGAATGATTTTGTTGTCAAAATTAATATACATATGTTCCTTAAATAAAAACTCTGAACTTGGCCTTACTTACATGTGATATACCTATACTTGTACTACTTCCTTATTGTGTTATAATCAGTTTTACATGATTCCTTTTCCTTATTTTGCCACCGCTTATTATCGTTTGAGTATGGATCCTTAATTAAATGGAGTACTTATTATAGTTATGATTCTAATTGATGTTTACTTATATAGTTACTGCTGAACTATTATTTGTTACCTTATTTTCTGCCTATTTCAAAACTATATATACCCTACTCCTTCATTTGGACAAAGGACGAACACACACTGTTCAAAAATCTCTCTTACACACAAATACTCTCTTCGGCTCTCCCTCTGGATACTTGCTATTATCAGTCGGCCGCAAGCCAAGGCTGATTATCATACTCTCTTACTCTTCATTCTGTGTTTGTTATCTCTTATACTGGTATGTCCTAATTTTAGTTTAAGTTTCAAAAACAATTTGTTTCTTTTGGTACTTCAATTCATCTTGTTTCTAATATGTTTCTACTTATTGTTTTGTTGTTCAACCTGCAATTAGCATGTCTACTTTACTGCTTTATTAACATGATTCTCAATGTGCCCCCTCCCCTGGACTCTGCATGTTCATGAAGTGGTATCCCCTTAGCATACCTCAATGTGATTTTGCTTCACTTATGTTCCTTTGATTCCTGGTATGTACCTCTTTGTGGTAAAACTTTTCTGTGATCACTAGGCTCTGTGTAAATCTGAAATACATCCTTAACCCCC
>ML296308.1:10193-33622 GCA_005239495.1 Nicotiana undulata
TCCTCTTTTCCAAATCTGAGTGTTTAAAAAAAACAGCCCCTACCCCCCCCCCCCCCCCCCAAATCCATGAGGATTTCTTTGATCCTGAACTTATGTGTAGCTCTGCCTATTATGTTCCTACCCCTATATGCTTTATACTTGTCCCCAATCCCTCATTTCCCTGCTTTTGATTAGTGGATTTGTTTTAGTTCCTCTTTGTTTTTGGTATGATGTTGAATCCATTTGACCCTGAGATTGGTCTGCTGTTTGTTCTGATTGCCCTACTTCTCTCAAACTATTTTCACTGAATGAACTCCTCTATGGTTCTATTTTGCAAAACTCATTTCAAACCAGTCTCTTTTTCAAATTGTTTTCATACTCAATCTTCTCAAAACTATGTCAAGCACTCTCACTCTACTCTTAGAACCTTAGGTTCTTCCCCTCTAATGTGTGACTGCTTAGGGATCCCTATGAGATCCCTTNTTCCTTCCTATTTATGAATCCGTGGATTTCTGTTATTAATACTTCATTGATCTTGCACGATATCCTCTACTGATTCTCGAGCATTTTCCTTAATTAGGATGTTGGTTTCCTGTTTCTGCTTGCATGTAGCATAATTATCCCGCTCATGTGTGATATTCTCCTTTGATTGATACTGATTTCCTACAATTATGACTTCACTCGAGGGTTTCCTTACTTATTTTCGGAGTTTAAGCTATTGCTTGCCTTATTTCTATGAATGATTTTGTTGTCAAAATTAATATACATATGTTCCTTAAATAAAAACTCTGAACTTGGCCTTACTTACATGTGNACCTTAGGTTCTTCCCCTCTAATGTGTGACTGCTTAGGGATCCCTATGAGATCCCTTTGAACTCTAATACATTAGAGTTGGTCCTTCCACACTGCACTTAATCAACTATGGTTATGAAATCTTGGTGTGAGCACTGCCCAGGGTCCCTTGAGGCCCTTAGGTAACTTTGACACACCCGGATTATATGAAAGGATGTGAAACACAATTTGGGATTGGAAATTCTGGAAATCTGGGCCTATTGGTAAGCTCCCTATAGTGCAACTTATTATTTTCTTATCTATTTATGTAATTCATACAACAATGGTCTGTAATAATTTATTGTAAACAACATTGAGGATGGATAGTGAAAAGGGGAAGGGGTAGCTATATATGTTATAAATATCAAAGAGTAAAAACCATGTTATTAGGTTTAGATTCCTTATANCGCTTATTATCGTTTGAGTATGGATCCTTAATTAAATGGAGTACTTATTATAGTTATGATTCTAATTGATGTTTACTTATATAGTTACTGCTGAACTATTATTTGTTACCTTATTTTCTGCCTATTTCAAAACTATATATACCCTACTCCTTCATTTGGACAAAGGACGAACACACACTGTTCAAAAATCTCTCTTACACACAAATACTCTCTTCGGCTCTCCCTCTGGATACTTGCTATTATCAGTCGGCCGCAAGCCAAGGCTGATTATCATACTCTCTTACTCTTCATTCTGTGTTTGTTATCTCTTATACTGGTATGTCCTAATTTTAGTTTAAGTTTCAAAAACAATTTGTTTCTTTTGGTACTTCAATTCATCTTGTTTCTAATATGTTTCTACTTATTGTTTTGTTGTTCAACCTGCAATTAGCATGTCTACTTTACTGCTTTATTAACATGATTCTCAATGTGCCCCCTCCCCTGGACTCTGCATGTTCATGAAGTGGTATCCCCTTAGCATACCTCAATGTGATTTTGCTTCACTTATGTTCCTTTGATTCCTGGTATGTACCTCTTTGTGGTAAAACTTTTCTGTGATCACTAGGCTCTGTGTAAATCTGAAATACATCCTTAACCCCCCAAATCCCTGAGGATTTCTTTGATCCTGAACTTATGTGTAACTATGCCTATTATGTTCCTACCCCTATATGCTTTATACTTGTCCCCAATCCCTCATTTCCCTGCTTTTGATTAGTGGATTTGTTTTAGTTCCTCTTTGTTTTTGGTATGATGTTGAATCCATTTGACCCTGAGATTGGTCTGCTGTTTGTTCTGATTGCCCTACTTCTCTCAAACTATTTTCACTGAATGAACTCCTCTATGGTTCTATTTTGCAAAACTCATTTCAAACCAGTCTCTTTTTCAAATTGTTTTCATACTCAATCTTCTCAAAACTATGTCAAGCACTCTCACTCTACTCTTAGAACCTTAGGTTCTTCCCCTCTAATGTGTGACTGCTTAGGGATCCCTATGAGATCCCTTTGAACTCTAATACATTAGAGTTGGTCCTTCCACACTGCACTTAATCAACTATGGTTATGAAATCTTGGTGTGAGCACTGCCCAGGGTCCCTTGAGGCCCTTAGGTAACTTTGACACACCCGGATTATATGAAAGGATGTGAAACACAATTTGGGATTGGAAATTCTGGAAATCTGGGCCTATTGGTAAGCTCCCTATAGTGCAACTTATTATTTTCTTATCTATTTATGTAATTCATACAACAATGGTCTGTAATAATTTATTGTAAACAACATTGAGGATGGATAGTGAAAAGGGGAAGGGGTAGCTATATATGTTATAAATATCAAAGAGTAAAAACCATGTTATTAGGTTTAGATTCCTTATATGCGCCATAGAACTCATGTCTAGGATTCATATGTGCAAAACATCTCATGCATTAGATACCATGCTTCCTAGGTCTCATGTATACTATTTTCAGCATCTAATTTGACATTACTGTTATCACTGTCTCATGCCTAGGCAAGCCTTAGGTGATTAAATTGTTTAAACTAGAAATCTGTCTCTTCTGTATGCTGCCCAATGCTTAACAGGTCTTAAAATTAGTAGGCAAACTGATTAGGGCCCTCTGCTGAGTTTATAAAAAATAAATCTGCATCTTTCCCGTGTTCTGATACTTTTCTAGATATCATGTCTTAGGATCCTATTTAACAATACTGCCCTTATTTGTGTTTGATTCGTGTTGTTTTCATGCATTATGTGGAGGTAAACTTGAGCCTCTTATTTGCTCTTTTCTTCTCTTTATTTGCTGCCGTCCTATGTGTTATTGCTTGTCGCCTTAGCATTTTCTCCTTTAAACCTTAGGGGTCTGTCTAGAACTGCCTATAGGTATAGGTCCTAAATTCCTCCAGGGACATCAAGAAGGGATGGGTAACAACACGCATAGAGGTCATTAAATAACACTCGCTTAATAACCGCTAAGGGGTGGGAAGGGTAGATATGGATATGATGACCGGTGCGCTAATACCACGTGTAGCCCCTCTCCGAGAGTGATTACCGGGTATGGTACTGATGTGATCCTCTAGGATAAACAACCTAGGACTTCCCCTATCCTTTATATATGTGTTTAGATTATAATTCTTTCAAAAACTCTATTTAGACATTAAATCTTTCGGAAACTATTGTTACACCTGTGTGCTTAGACATTAAATCTTTTTCAAAACTTCTGTGTACTTAGACATTAAATCTTTTCAAAGTTCCTTACTTGTTTAAACTTTAATTGTCTATTTGCTACTTGCTTAAAATTCACAAAGTTATTTGGCAGGAAACCACAATTACGGACTTTGAGGGGTGCCTAACACCTTCCCCCTGGAGGAGTCAAAAAAGGGGGGCACGACAGCATGGCGACTCTGCTGCGGATATTTAGGCTTTTACCATTTCAAACTACTTTGTGAATTTGCACCTCTTCCCTCACCCCTTATGTGCAATTGATTGTTTATTTCCCTCAAGTATTTAATCCCTCTTAAAAGAAAACTGACATGTTTCTTTGTTTCTTTTTGTAACCGCTTTCCAATTATAACTGTTTTATTTACCGCTTTCTCAATGTGCAAATACATGACTATATGCCTTTACTGCTTATTTGTTGCATAATCATGCTCAAGATCATACTCCAGCCGTGCGAATACAAATCCTATAACAACGCTTGATGAGTGGTTGCGCCCTTCCTATTTTATATCACCCCTAAATTCGGAAAGGCTTATTTGCGGTAAAACTAGTCGAGCAGCGGTGCAGTCGACGGTTCTGTGCCTTCCCCCTTGAGTTGTCCGCTCAAGGGTACCAGTCTAATACCCCATAGAAACCTTACTCTTTTAAACTAAACATGCATCATGGTCAAACCTATCTAGGTTAATGTGTTGTCCGCACAATAGCCTTTAAGATAACCTTATCCAAAGTCCACCGGGTTTTTATAATCCCAACGGACATCATCACGTTCTGTGCATTTATTTGGAGAACTAAATTCTTGTATGTTAATCGTAATATTTAAATATTCGAATCTGGTGGGGGTAAGGGCCTAACTATGTTTACCTTGAAGAAATATGAGGCACGAAGTCCCTAGATTCGGCATGGTTAGCAATATTCACCCAAAGCTTTCGAACTGGAGGGAGGATCTTCACTCTAGTGATAAGAAACTTGTCAAGAAATACTTGGGTAACTTACCGTCTCTCCTAGACATTCAACCCAACAACTTGTTGATCGAGGCTGCTACTTTATTCTGGGATAGATAAAGAGTCGTCTTTAATTTTGGGGACATTGAGATGACACCGTTGATAGAGGAAATTGGAGGACTAACTGGGTTAGTCTGGGAAACCCCTGGATTATTGGTACCTGAAAATCGCACAGGCAAAGGCTTTTTGAAAATGATGGGTCTAAAGAAGAATGCTGAATTAGAATGTTTGAAGCAGTCATACATCCCTTTTGAGTATTTGTATGAAAGGTACGGTCACAGCAAATCATACCGTACCTACCACGATGAATTTTCCATTACGTCTCTGGGACATATTCACCGTAGAGTATTTGTCTTCATTGAGCTTCCTGGGGTTAATCGTGTTTCCAACAAAGAAAGAAAGGATCCACACTAGGTTAGCTATGGTAACCAAGACTTTGATGGAGGGAATTGACGGGCAAACTTTCAACATTGTCCCAATGATCACAACAGCTTTAGAACATTGTCAGAAAGGGGCTAAACATTTCGAGGGTTGCAACTTGTTACTACAACTGTGGCTCTTAGAACTTCTCCAAAGGGTCGGTACTAACAGGAATTTCCGCGAAAGGGCGTGGAACGATCACATCGCCTTCCATCATCCTAAGCGGATGACATATCTTCCTGACAGGTTTGCTCAACCAGAGACTGCCAAGGAATGGGTAGAGTTCTTTAATAATCTGACTAAGGAGAAGGTACGGTGGATGTTCGAGTGGTTGACGGACGAATTCATCGTCAGGTCCATTGATGCACCACACCTGGTGCTAATTGGGCTAAGAGGAATATATCCTTACATTCGTGTTATGAAACAAGAAGGCAGAAACCAAATCGTACCAAGGGTCGACAAGATGAGCCATTTCCGAGCTGACTTCCAAGATGATGATATACCCTACAAGTGACAAGCCCAACATATGTGGCATTGCAAGATCACAATGGTAAAGAACATAATTGAACCAGATAGGTATCGCGCAGGCTGCACACCTTTCTACTCGGGATGGTTAGAAAATGACCTGGATTGGTTAATCAGGCCAAGGGCCAACCGAGGTCACAGAATCATAGATGAGAATACCGAGGCTCAGGTCAAGTACAATCGGCTACGCTAGAGGGTTCATGAGTGTGAAAGTGAGCACCGTGAGATATATGAAACCAACAAGAGATTGATTGAAGAATGGAAAGATATGGCCATCCGTTCCAACAAGAAGCTGGAATAATTGGAGCGAGTCATAGTCGAGCTGGAAGGTAAGATCATCAAGAGGGTTGAAGACTGTCAGAAAGCTGAGGGGATTGAAGGTGGACATCTGGCTAGAGCGTACCTGTGCTAGGACTTCGCGAGTTGGGAAACCTGTTCAATGGAATCAAGGATGCCGAATCTGGGGAAGATCCATCTAGGACCAAGTAGGATAGGATTTCCTTTTTTGTTTTATTGATGTAATAAGGCCAATGGCCATTGGTGACTTTATTTACTACTTTTTATTTTAGTGTCGTTTGGATTCATCTATTTACATTTAATGAAATGAGTCATTTTTGCATTTAAGTTCTCCAAATCAATTTGTCGCTAGGCCTACCTCGGGCACAACGAGACTCCCAAGTTAGGACACGCTTTTATATTCCCTCACTATGTGTTTAATTACTGCAATACTTTTTCATAATCCTTACTGACTTGGCTACCTTTTGTTTTTGTTTTCTTCCCTTTTAATTATTCCCCTCCCCAAAGGTTGGTTCGTGCATTCTGGCATCATCATCATATTATACAAGATCTAGGGGCCCTCCGCCTTCTCATCCTCCTAATCCTCCCAAAGGCAAAAGCAAAGGCAAAGGGAAAATGGAAGATTTGAGCAATATTGGGAAAGACAACACAACGCGATTTGAACGAATAGAAACTGTGGACGACCAGGGTATTTAAGTTCAGAACGAGGCTATGTCACAGCTAGAGCAAAGGTTGGTGAAGCTCCAAGGAGAGCTTGAGCAGGTCCGGGATTTGGCAAATTTATCCTTCACACTCAGTGTTCCAGATGTCAACCATCCTAACACCCAAAATCCCATACCTCCTCAGAACACCCCAAAGAAACAAAATCATCCCACAACACATCACCACACCACTCCACCAAAGAATCAAACCCTTCCACCACAATACAATTCTTTCCATACTCCAAGAAATACTCCACTACTCGTCCCCGAGCCACAAAACTCCAAAAATGACCACCCTTATACCCAGGCGCCAGGCCATCACAACAACCCTATCTACGTGGAGACTATGCCGCACTCCACCAAACCTATTTCATACACACCTGAAAGGGATTTGCTTATCAAGAATTTGGCTGAAGAACTTAAGAAGCCGACCAATTGGGTTCAAGGTGTTGAAGGAAGAAAAGGAGTTGAAGGGTTGAACTATGAAGACCTCTGCATACAGCCCGATGTTGAACTGCCCGAGGGGTACACACCTCCTAAGTTTGAGATGTTTGATGGTACAGGTGATCCCAGGGTCCATCTGAGGACCTACGGTGATAAACTGGTTGGAGTAGTAAAAGATGAAAAGATTCGCATGAAGCCTACAGAAACTTTCCGCGAGTATGCTACTCGCTGGAGATCTGAAGCAGCTAAAGTCAGGCCCGCCTTAGACGAAGAATTAATGAACAAATTCTTTGTCCGAGCACATGACCCACAGTATTATGAGCGGCTAATGGTAATTGAGATCCACAAATTCTCTGACATTATGAAGTTGGGTGAGAGAAATGAGGAAGGGATCAAAAGCGGAATGGTTACAAATTTTGAAGCATTGCAGGCTACGAACAAGGCCCTGCAATCTGGCGATGTGTCCAAGAAAAGAGATGTGGGAGCTGTAATGGTTGCACAGAGGACTAAATCCCCACTGAAATATCAAACCTACTAAGCACCCTCGCCCACATAACAGTCAGCACCTCCACCAACATATCATCCATCCTCACCACCTAATTATCAACCTACTTCTCCCAGATATTCCCAACTAACTCCTGTTTACCATACTTACAACTCTCAATCATCTCACTACCAATAATCCCCTATTCACCAAAATTTCCTGAGACCTCGACCTAATTTTGAACGTAGGCCTTCTAAACAATACACTGCCATCGCTGAGCCTATTGACCAGCTATACAAAATACTGAAAACTGCTGGTTATGTCACTCCTATACCTGCCGTAACCCCTGAGAACCCCTCTCAACGGGTTAACCCAAATAAGACCTGTGCATACCATTCCGGCATGAAGGGACACACGATCGATGAATTCCGCTTACTAAAAGATAAGATACAATCTGTGATCGAAAATAAGGTCATTATAGCCAAGGAATCTACTCCCAATGTCCGCAACAATCCGCTCCCAGACCACAAGGGTGGAGGAGTCAACATGATTGAGGTGGAAGAATATTGGAACCCAGAGGGGTCGATTGGGTTGATCATAGAATGTGATGACCCAAAGAAGACAGCAGTCACTCTCAATCCTATCATAGTACAGATTCATCCATCTAGAGATGTTGAGGTAATGGCGTCAGTCCCATTTAAGTTTGAAACGACACCATTTGAGGACGCACCTATGCCGTTCAAGGTCGAAGTTATGCCACCTGCTAAGGTGCCCGTTCCATTCGAAGTGAAAGTAGTTGCACCAATCATAGTGGCGATGTCAACCACGCCACCATTTTTCACCAATGCTATGCCATGGGATTATGTAGATGAGGCAAGAAGGAAAGGCAAAGTCAAGATAGAAGAAGCTACCACTGCACAGGGAATGATAAGGACCAACAAGGTCTATACACCTGAACATTTTACAGAATCCAGTAAGCTAGCTTCCAACAGGCCACCCATCATTAAGACAGGACCATATGATCTTTGGAGGAAGGTGCATGCCAAAGAATATTCGTTCATTGATCAGTTGAACAAAACCCCAGCCCAGATATCCATTCTGTCAATACTGCAGAATTCAGAGACGCACCAGAATGCTTTGATGAAAGTACTGAACGTAGCGTATGTGCCAAATAATATCACCTGCGGGGAAATGGCCAACATGGTAGGTCAAGTATTGGAAAGTCATAAGATCACCTTCCATGAGGACGAGCTGCCACTTGAAGGGTTAAGTCACAACAAAGCACTACACATCACCGTGAAATGTGAGTATTACTTCATCACTAGGATTCTGATTAACAAGGGATCCAGCCTCAACATCTGTCCATTGACAACACTCAAGAAATTGGGCAAAGCGCTGTATAAGATAAAAGAAGGGTCGATGAATGTGAAAGCTTTCGATGGTTCTCATAGGTCCACCATCGGTGAGATCAGCCTTTGTCTGCAAATGGGACCTACATGGTTCGAGGTTAACTTTCAGGTAATAGACATATCAACGTCCTACAACCTGTTATTAGGACGGCTATGGATACATGCCGCTAGGACTATGGCATCAACAGTGCATCAGGAAGTAAAATTTGAATGGAACCACCAGGAAGTGATCATCCATGGGGATGGAAGCAATCCTATATATAGTGTCCAAACCATACCGGGGGTTGAAGGTAGAAGAAGGCTGGGTGGAGAAACCTACCACCATATTGAACGATTCAACGCCATAGACAAAAATAAGTGGTGGGACAGTAAGATCGCAAGCATACTAAACTGGAGTGGGTACGAGCCTGACAAAGGACTCGGTAAGAATCATCAGGGGATTTCCAAGCCAATACAGCTCAAGCGCCATGACACCACTTTTGGGCCGGGATAAAAATACATCTGGGAAGAGTTCAAGAACTGGTCGCCACTATGGCGCGGTCCTTATTACCCATTGGAACAGCCGATACGGCATCTGGAGCATACCTTTCAGCAGGCCGATACTATATGGGGGTCAAAGGAAGAAGAAGCACTAGCAGCCCTGAAGAACTTATTCCTGGAAGATGATGACATAGATTGTTGCGTCATTGTTGAGGAGGAGGAGGAAAGTCCTTCCATTCAAGTCGTAAGAAAAGGGTCATCCCTTAAGAACTGGACTGACAGAACATCCAGGGCCCGACGAGTCCTGGGGTAGCAAGGCTGAACAAGCATTGTTTATTGCTTTCATTTGCTAAATGATTTCCTTTCTGCATTTTCATTTCTACAATAAGATCTTCAATGTTCTAAAAATATTTACTCAATTTATCAAAAGCGCTTTTATGTTTTTATGAATCAATATTTATCATTATTATTTTTTTCTCTCTCATTGCTTTATCCATACAGCATTACTATTACTTGTCTTGATGAACCAATGACTGTGATATGCAACGAAACAATGAAACAAAAGGACAGTGATTCAGAAGAAGAGGATGATAGCATACCTGATGAAATTGTTAAGGTTGAGAATTTTGAGAACAAACCTAAGTCCAAACTGGACGAGACTGAGATCGTCAACTTGGGAGATTTAGAAATTGTCAAAGAAACTCGCATCAGCATTCATTTGTCACCATCAGAGAAAGAGGAATATACGCAGTTCTTGAAAGAAAATGAAGATATATTTTCCTGGTCGTACGATGACATGACTGGCCTGAGCACATCCATTGCGGCTCACAAATTGACGACCAATCCAATGTGCCCGCCTGTAAAGCAAAAGCTCAGAAAATTCAAGCCTGATATGAGTTTGAAAATCAAGGAGGAAGTTACCAAGAAGATCAATGCCAAAGTTCTCAGGGTAGTTGAGTATCCAACATGGTTAGCCAACATCGTGCTAGTGCCTAAGAAGGATGGAAAAGTCAGGGTTTGTGTCGACTACCGGGATCTCAATCGGGCCAGTCCGAAGGATGATTTCCCTTGTCCAAACATACACATCCAGATTGGAAATTGCGCCAAGCATGAACTTTAGTTGTTCGTAGATTGTTTCGCTGGTTACCACCAGATATGGATGGACGGAGAAGGCGCTGATAAAACAGCTTTGATTATGCCGTGGGGAGTATATTGCTACAAGATGATGCCATTCGGCCTGAAGAATGCTGGGGCCACCTATATGAGGGTTATGACCACTATCTTCCACGATATGATACATAAAGAGATTGAGGTGTATGTGGACGGCGTCATTATCAATTCCAATAAAGCCACAGACCACATAACAGATCTAAGGATGTTATTTAATAGGTTGCGGAAATACAATCTGAAACTAAACCCCGCAAAGTATGCATTCGGGGTTCCTGCAAGGAAATTGTTCGGGTTTATCGTCAGCCGTCGAGGGATAGAATTGGATTCGTCAAAGGTCAAGGCCATCTAAGAGTTACCACCGCCGTGGAACAAGAAATATGTGATGAGTTTCCTAGGCCGCCTTAACAACATCAGTCGGTTCATAGCTCAATCCACAGTCATATGTGAACCAATCTTCAAGATGCCGAAGAAAGATGCTGCGACCAAATGGACCGAGGATTGTCAAAGGGCTTTCGACAGAATTAAAGAGTGCTTATCAGCACCGCCAGTCTTGGTACCGCTTGAGACAAGTAGACCTTTTCTACTCTACCTCGTGGTATTAGATGGATATTTCGGCTGCATTCTGGGGTAGCACGATGAGACAAGAAGAAAAGAGCATGCCATTTATTATCTGAGTAAGAAGTTCACTTCATACGAGGCACGATATTCTCTATTAGAATGTACCTGTTGTGATCTAATATGGGTAGCTCAGAAGCTGAGACACTACTTTTGTGCCTACACAACATATCTCACATCAAGGATGGATCCGTTGAAATACATCTTTCAGAAGACCATGCCCACCGACAAGCTGGCCAAGTGGAAAATCCTGTTGAGTGAGTTTGACATTGTCTATGTGACTCAGAAAGCAGTCAAAGGACAAGTGTTGGCAGACCATCTTGCTGAGAACCCTGTGGATGGAGAATACGAACCATTGAAAACGTATTTTCCCGATGAGGAAGTGTCATTCATAGGAGAAGATATTGCAGAATCCTATGATGGTTGGCGAATGTTCTTCGATGGAGCAACAAATTTCAAAGGAGTCGGCATTGGAGCCATCATGGTATCATAAACTGGTCAATATTATCTGGTATCCGCTAAACTCAGATTCCCCTGCACCAACAACATGGCGGAATATAGCATCCTAGGGCTCAATATGTCCATTGACATGAATGTTAAAGAGCTGCTAGTAATTGGTGACTCAGATTTGCTAATACACCAAGTACAAGGAGAATGGGCTACTATGAATTCCAAGATACTGTCGTATCTGCACCACGTGCAGGAATTGAGAAATAGGTTCACGAAGACTGAATTTCGGCACGTCCCTATAATTCAGAATGAGTTCGCCGATGCATTGGCTACACTATCATCCATGGTACAACATCCAGATAAGAACTTCATTGATCCTATTCCAGTGAAGATCCATAGCCAGCCCGCATATTGTGCCATGTTAAAAAGGAAGCAGACGGAAAACCATGGTTCCACGATATCAAGGAGTATTTGTCAAAGGGAGAATACCCAGAGCTTGCAAATCATACTCAGAAACGCACACTCCGGAGGTTATCCAACAACTTCTTTCATAGCGGAGGAATCTAGTACAAGAGGACTCCCGATTTAGGATTATTAAGATGTGTCGATGCAAAGGAAGCATCCAAATTATTTGAAAAGATACATGCTGGGACCTGCGACTCACATATGAATGGTTTTGTCTTAGCTAAGAAAATACTCAGAGCCAGTTATTTCTGGATGACCATGGAAACAGACTGCATCCAGTATGTCCGGAAATGTTATCGATGTCAGGTACATGCAGATATGATAAAGGTACCCCCAAATGAGCTCAATGAAACAAGCTCGCCTTGGCCGTTTGCCGCTTGGGGAATGGACGTCATTGGACCGATCGAGCCTACCGCCTCCAACGGACACAAGTTCATCTTGGTAGCAATTGATTATTTTACTAAATGGGTTGAAGCAGCATCCTACAAAGCAGTAACTAAGAAAGTCGTGGCAGACTTTGTCTGCGACCGTATTATTTGTCGGTTTGGAGATCTAGAGTCAATCATCATCGAAAACGGTTCCAATCTCAACAGCGATTTGATGAAATCCATGTGCGAGACTTTCAAAATTAAGCACAAGAATTCCACAGCCTATAGACCTCAAAAGAATGGAGTTGTAAAAGTCGCCAACAAGAACATCAAGAAGATATTGAGGAAGATGATAGAAAATCACAAGCAGTAGCACGAGAAGCTATCATTTGCTTTACTGGGATAAAGCACCACAGTCTGTACATCAACTGGGGAAACTCCATACTTGCTGGTTTATGGTACGGAAGCTGTTATTCCTGTCGAAGTGGAGATTCCTTGCTTAAGGATCATACAAGAAGCTGAGCTCAATGATGTAAAATGGGTAAAGAGCCGTTATGAGAAACTAGCCCTCATATACGGGAAAAGAATGAATCCAATATGTCATGGTCATCTTTATCATAATAGAATGTCCAGAGCATTCAACAAGAAAGTCAAGCCGACACAGTTCACATCGAGGCAGCTGGTGTCGAAGAAGATCTTTCTCCATCAGGATGAAGCCAAAGGGAAATTTACTCCCAACTAGAAAGGTCCGTATATGGTTCACCGAGTATTGACAGGAGGAGCAATCATACTTTCAGAAATGGACGGAAAAATCTGGCCAAAGCCAATCAATTCAGATGCAGTTAAATGCTACTATGTGTAATCCTTTATGTTTTTGATGTAAATTGAACTACGCCTAACCTGATTCCTGTTAAAGAGGGGATACGTAGAAAGCCCTATGGATTCGCTCACAACTCAATAAAATTTCATTTTCCCCCGCAATTGGAAACTGGGGCAGAATTTTGAAGAGGAACCTCAAAATTCCGAAGCAAGTTTAGCCGATCGCCGCATGCACAGCAGTCAGAAGCGTCAACCCATCTAACTGGGGCAGAATTTTGAGGAGAACCCTCAAAATTCTATAACATGAGAGGTTGCAATGTCTTGAGCCGTGTCGCGGTCATCGGTTCATCTAAATTTCTCAAAACATATTTTCTTGTACTATGCCTTTACAAAATCATGCATGCTTATTCTTAAATATAGCTTTGTTCAGCAAATGCTACCCCGATGATATGAACAGGATCATCATGCCAAGCCGAGCAAGTCAAGCAGAGCAAGCGGGATACGAACCAACCTTCCCCCATTTATAGAACTCATGATTTTTCTTTGGATGCAGGAACAAAGAATAAACACGCAAAGAAGTCACAAACTTCAACACAATTGCAAATGCTAAAGTTCACTGTCCGCACAAAGAACGAACCTGTTCAAAGTCATGAAAAATGTCGCGTTTGCCGACATTTTCTATCAACACGAAGGATAACATGCTCCGCAGTCACAATGCTTGAAACGATCACAATACCACAATCTACTACCATCTAAGAAATGCTACTGTCGTTTATTATTTAATCTTTTGCATAAGGCTAACTTTCTGCCTTCCATCTGCATAAGGCTAACTTTCTGCCTTCCACTTGCATAAGGCTACCTTTATGCCTTCCTCTGCATAAGGCTAACTTTCTTCCTTCCATCTGCATAAGGCTAACTTTCTTCCTTTCACTTGCATAAGGCTACCTTTCTGCCTTCCTCTGCATAAGGCTACCTTTCTGCCTTCCTCTACATAAGGCTACCTTTTTGCCTTCCTCTGCATATGTCTACCTTTCTTCCTTCCCTTCTGCATAAGGCTAAACTCTGCCTTCATCTTGCATGGGACTAAGCTCTGTCCCCATTTCGCATGAGGTTAAGCTCTACCTCCACTTGCATAAGGATAACTTTCTGCCTTCCACTTGCATAAGGCTAAGCTCTGCCTTCATCCTGAATGGGACTGAGCTCTGTCCCCATTTTGCATGAGTTAAGCTCTACGTTCATTTTCATAAGGCTAATATCTGCCTTCATCCTTCATGAGGCTAAGCTCTGCCTCCAATTTACTTTTTCATCGAGACTAAGCGTTGTCTCTCAAGCATTATTTACTTCGCTTTTCTTTCGGGCTAAGCTCTACCCTTCAACCCGCAAGACTAAGCTCTGTCTTTTCAGCATCATATTACTGCATTTCATGGGCTGAAATATCGCCAAACTTCCAAAGGCGTAATCGTTCGGAGGCACCATCTTCATGGCCCGAGAACACCATGTCATGGCCCGAGGATCTCTCAATTTTGCATATCATTATTCAACGGCGTCATTGTTCGGAGGCACCATCTTCATGGCCCAAGAACGTCATTTCGTGGCCTGCGAATCTCTCATCAAACAATTCATGGTCCAGGACGTCATGGTCTAAGGACGTCATCCTTAACCGTCCAAAGACAACAATCATAGTCCAACGGGAACTTGCATCATGTTTATATTTATGCACCGTATACGTTTGTATTTTTTTGTTTGCAGGTAACCCGACAAGCGACGGCTATCCTAGCAGAAGAGATCCCGCTTCAGTTCTCCCAATCACATCAAACCTAACCATTCCTGTAAATCATCCACTCATCCAGCCCTAGATGTTGTGTCCGTTCTTGTGATGATCCCATCGGTATACTTCGTCGATGGGTCCGAGACTACATACAACCTGATTCCTGTAAAACTAGGGATATGTAGGCAGCTCAGAAGCCAGGGTGCGGCCTAAATCTCTCACTCTGTTTCGCTCGATCAAAATTGGCCATCATATCTTTACCCGACAACTCTTTCATCCTTCCCGGGTAAAGAGGGGCAGTTGTTGATACCCAATTGTTTTCTCAAAATATTTTTAAATTGCATATATAGCCTCCAAATCATGTACCAATAGCAATTGGTATTTTTTTCATAATTTTTCTATATTTTTATTAATTTGTTTTTAATTTATTCGGTGTTTTATTTCTAATAAATAATTACAAAATTGCATACAAATGATTTCGAAAGCATTTCATGATTAAATGTATTATTTATTGGTCCTATTAAGACCAAATTATTTTATAATTAGCCAAATTGGTACCTTTTGGCTATAATTGCAACGTTATCATATGATTTTATACTATTTTTTATCCAGTAATTAACCATTTGTATTTTTAAATGCTAAGTAATCATTTTAATTTATTTTCTAAGCATGAATTTCATTTTTACAATTATCAGCTATTTTATAAATTATTTTTAGTTAATTTAATTGGGTATTTAACAACTAGCCACCTTTATTTTGATTTTAGCCTAAATTAATTAATCCCCAACCCAATTAAATCAACCCAATACGACCCAAGCCCAAACCTCTACTTAACCCGACCCAGGTCCTCTTAAATACTGGTCGTTGATCATTTTGATCAACGACTCAGATTACCCCCTTCCATAATTAAACCCTAATGACTACCCTTCCCCTTCCTCATTTCCCTCTCATTCCTCCGCCGTTACATCTCTCATCTCTCTCAACTCTCTCTGATAACCTAGCTCCGCTCACCGACCGTTGCTTTGTCGGTGACCATGGTGGTCTCACAACCACCCCAGCCTATGGCTCTCCTCCTACACCTGGTTGATGTTGTCATGAGGCCTTCAAGAGAACCATAGGCGGTTCACTCACCTCCCAGGTTTTCTCATGCCATTCTCTGGCCATCCATGACCATCCGAGTAAGATCTTACCATTTCCGTCTTAGACCGGTGATTTCTAAGCCATTTCTCCTTCTCTTTGGGTTGTCTCTATGGAACCCTAACTCCCGTTCTCTGATTTTCTTAAGATATGTAACAGATCTTGGCCTATTATGAGTCATTTTTGGTGTTTTCAAAGGTTTTTCTGATTTTCCTAAAGTGAATCTTCATCTTCAAAACTAGGGTTTTTAACCCCTTTTTCAAAAATGCTTTTCTTTCTGTTTTTAGTATTGTCCTATGATTTTCATCATGTTAAACGTTTATGTGAGCTTTTCCCCTTTTGTCTGATTCATTTTTTGTTAAAACCCCCTAAATTCTTGGTTTTAATCTGTGGTTCTAAGTTTGTTTTCGATAATATGTTTACATGTTCGTTTGCGTTTACTGTATTATCATGAATACTCTGTGATTCCGTGACTTTCACCCTATGTTTGCTTGTTAGGGTTTCTGGATGCTATTGTTCCTGCTTATTATGTGGTTCTACTCTATTCTTTGTTCATCATTGTCTCTGAATCTTCACTTCTCCTGCCTATGTTACATTTATTCTGTTATTTTAGGCCATGCTCCATGTGAACCCCCTGATTTATGTGATTTTACCCCATCTTTGCCTAATAGGGGTTCTGGGTTCGATTACTTCTACCTATATCATGTCCATGCTGTGATTCAGACTGTGTTCTATATGAAACCCAAACATTTATGTCATACTAGTCTTCTTATGGTTCTGATTCTTGTCTATTACATGCTTTTTCTCATAATGTTGTGATAAATCAGTGCTATCGTTCCTATTTGTGAATCCCTGAATTTCTGTGATTAATACTTCATTGATCTTGCACGATATCCTCTACTAATTCTCGAGCATTTTCCTTAATCAGGATGTATATTTCATGTTTCTCCTTGCCTGTAGCATAATTATCCCGCTCATGTGTGATATTCTCCTCTGATTGATACTGATTTCCTACAATTATGACCTCACTCGAGGGTTTCCTTACTTATTTCCGGAGTTTAAGCTATTGCTTGCCTTATTTCTATGAATGATTTTGCTGTCAAAATTAATATACATATGTTCCTTAAATAAAAACTCTGAACTTGGCCTGACTTACATGTGATATACCTATACTTGTACTATTTCCTTATTGTGTTATAATCAGTTTTACATGATTCCTTTTCCTTATTTTTCCACTACTTATTACCGTTTGAGTATGACTCCTTAATTAAAGGGAGTACTTATATTAATTTGATTCTAATTTATGTTTACTTATATAGTTACTGCTGAACTATTATTTGTTACCTTATTTTCTGTCTATTTCAAAACTATATATACCCTACTCCTTCATTAGCACAGAGGATGAACACACACTGTTCAAAACTCTCTCTTACACACAAATACTCTCTCTGTATCTCCTTCTGGTTACTTGCTATTATCAGTCGACCGCAAGCCAATGCTGATTATCATACTCTCTTACTTTTCATTCTGTGTTTGTTATCTCTTATACTGGTATGTCCTAATTTCGGTTTAAGTTTCAAAAACAATATGTTTCTTTTGGTACTTCAATTCATCTTGTTTCTAATATGTTTCTACTTATGGTTTTGCTGTTCAACCTGCAATTGGCATGTCTACTTTACTGCTTTATTAGCATGATTCTCAATGTGCCCCCTCCCCTGGACTCTGCATGTTCATGAAGTGGTATCCCCTTAGCATACCTCAATGTGATTTTGCTTCACTTATATTTCTTTGANTACTATGTTCCTACCCATATATGCTTTATACTTGTCCCCAATCCCTCATCTCCCATCTGCGGCAAGTAACCTTGTATACCACCGGAGTTAACTCTTTAACCATCATCTCATGACACTCTTTTATGTTGTGCATTTTACAAGCCTTGTTTATGCGCGCTTTATCAGGAAAAAGCATGCCCTTTGCCAGCACTGTTGGTCTAGACTCATCCCACATTGTTGTCCGAATTTCATTAAAATTCCTTGTGAGAGCTTCCACATCCGGCATACTTGGAAAGTTATCAAGGTAGGGAATATCCCTTGAATAAAACGACACTTGGGACTCATACAACCTTCGTCTAGAAGGGGGTGGAGCATACTCCCTCGTCAAATTAGGTCCTTCATTCTCATCCTCCTCATCATCATCCTCATGTGGTAAAGGTGTGTCGTCTCCAAATTCATCGGCATTGTTGCCGTCCTCACTCTGTGCATCTCCCAAATCCCGATTAACTATGTTGTCTTCCGACAATTGAGTGAGGATAGGTGGTTCAACTTGCTCGTTATCACTGCACAAACAACAAAATAATAAGCTACTGAAATTAATAAATACTTTCCATATAGTTGTATCACTTCACTTACAAGTCGTAATGTGATGACATTCCATGATGGACATTTTCATGTTGGTGATGACTCCCAGATGGACCACCATGATCCAACACACCAAAACTAAGCATATTCCAACTATGCGTGGGTTCATAACTTGTAAAATTCATATCCGGTCGGTACCCCTTGTGGAATATATTAGCGGTAATACAAATTAAATACAACAAAAATATACATCGTAACACAAAAGAAAATTGAAGTTTACCACTCGTGTGGATTATATAATGCAGGAGAGAAATTATTTCCTCGCTGCTCATTTGCGGGCGGTGATAAGTTTAAATCAAGGCAAACTCTTTCATCCGGAACCTGTCCGGCAAAAACTGCTCTAGAATAACCACCCGATGACTGGGGGTTATCCCCACTATGCGCAACCTCATTGTTGGGAACGCCTTTGACCTTGACGTACATATCCAACATTTTGATTACAAGAAATTCTCGATATTCCGGAGTCCTCAGAAATTCCTCAAAGTTACATCATCGTCGATGTTAAACTCAGCGTAACAACCAACCTCTTGCGGAGTGACGGAATACAGATATCTTTCGGTTACTTTAAGGTTCACCGAACGTTTTCTCACACTCATTTTTTTTTACATAACAACGATACCAATATATCGTACTCTATTGTAAGTGGCAATTTAATATGACAGTGTGGAGATAAACTATACCTCACAAAGTTATTCTCCGCTACAACCTCCCCCCCCCCCCCCCCCCCCCCCCCTCTCCAAATATAATGAAACCCTTATTCTTCGCTCTACAGACATTATGAAAAAATACTTGAGGATTTAACAAGAAGAAAAGTTTGAACGGGAGTTAGAATATTTTTTGAATGGATTTTCGTAAAATTCTAACGCCTTTAAATAAGACAATGCCTAGCTCGGGGGATTGATTTTTTTTATGTATAGTGCACTTTTAAAGGGCGCTATACCCATTTGAATTATTGTTATGTCAGTTAACCGCAGGAGACTTATTGGTGGGCCCACAAACAGGTATAACGCTTTTTAATACTGCGCTATACACATATAGCGTTCTTCTTTACTGAGCTATATGTATCGGTCACATCAGCCCAGCATAGCGCTGTTTATAAATGCGTTATACATGTATAACACGGTTTTAAACAAGGCTATACTTTAACAGCTAAAACACTGTTAATGTATAGCGCGGTTTCGCGTTATATATAAAATGATCACTCTTTATTTTTTACACGTATTTATGTCATACTTGTCCAAAAAGATAATAATTAAGTTCCGAACTCTAAACAAGGTGCCAGTCTTTTGCGGAAACGGTGTTAAAAGATTGAGTTTGACTATATGTAAATCAAAATTAAATACAAAGAATTTTGTTGGACCAATTCTTTTAAACAAGAAAGAATACCGCGTTATTTTGACGATCTCGAAAAACCCACAGGAAAACAAACAAAAATGGAGACAAAAATTATTCACAAGTTGTAATAACTAAAATGGCTAAATACACCAAATGCTATATTTTTGACGAATAAGGATATCAATTTTCTTATGGATATACAAAACCATTTTCTTATGGATCTTATCGCCTTTGATCTAACTTGATATTAATTACGCAAATTTGATAAATATATTAAGTTTTTTATGCTTTTCTACGTTAAAATTATCTTCACGTGATCTGAAAAAGAGATACATTCTTATCTTACTACTTTTGCATCTAAAATGTTTTCTCAACTAAAAATATCTTTACTTTCCTGTTGAAAATATAGGAGTACAATATTCCACTTTCGGAATATCAAAGTCCACTGTCTTAAAACAACTCTAATTTTTAAAGGCTTTACTTGCACAAAATTCAACTTATATATGCTGCTAAACTAGAAGTTCCAAACTTTACGACAAAAATAAAAAAATAAAAAAAATTTAAGTTGACTTTATCTTCCCTGCTAGGTCACTTTCAATTAACGGTAAAATATTTAACTCTTACTCTGATAACGAGTTTAATTTTCCGTCTTCCTCTGATGTATGTCGCGTAAAATATTAAAAATATTATTATATCCGAGTCAATTCTTTAAAATTATACTACTTTTGGAGGATCTGACATACGCCCATTGACATTTTGGAAGAGTTCGATTAATATAGACTCTAATGACGACTCTAGACTAATAGAAATTCTAAACTAGTCAGGATTAAAAAAAAAGACAGCATAAACAAGGGAGTCTGGAACCCAATT
This sequence comes from Nicotiana undulata, assembly GCA_005239495.1. Classification (NCBI taxonomy): domain Eukaryota; kingdom Viridiplantae; phylum Streptophyta; class Magnoliopsida; order Solanales; family Solanaceae; genus Nicotiana; species Nicotiana undulata. The sequence goes on from ML296308.1 coordinate 30,829, forward strand.
ATTATCTTTTTGGACAAGTATGACACAAATATGTGTAAAAATTAAGAGTGGTCATTCTATATATAACGCGGTTTTCAACCGCGCTATATATTAACGATGTTTTCAACCGCGCTATATATTGACGATGTTTTTGCCGTTAAAGTATATCACGGTTTAAAACTGCGTTATACATGTATAACACATTTATAAACAGCGCTATGCTGACTTGATGTGACGGATATGTGTAGCGCGTTATATAATCGCGCTATACCTAGTTAAATAATGTCCCTTCTTCTTCTCCACGATCAGAACCAGACGACCCTATTATAAAATTTTCCAAACATAAACGGTCCCCCCTCGCCCCTTATTTTTTCTCCAAAAAAATTATAGTGGCCCCACCCATCACACAAAAAGATAAGAACGCAGGTCCTACATCCTAGCAAAGCATTTTATTGTTATGGTTTCATCGTTTCAGACTCAAATTTTCAACTAATCGACTTTCCGAAAAAAATAAATCGAGGTATTCCGATTTAGTTTATGTTGAAACTCATATAATAATGCATATTAGTTGTCTTGAATGTGTTTCCATGTTGTTTTGTGTTTTGTTTGCGAAACTAGTATGTTATTTTTATCCGGACTAAGATATTAGTGTTCTAAAAAATATATGTAAAAATTGAGAAATCATTTTTTTGTTAATAAAAATGTTAATAAATTTCTTTTACTGTTTTATATGTATTTTCGTGAATGTTATGTGATTAAAATGTATTTGTTGTTTTTATTTAGTTTAGATTATTTATTTGCTTAAAGACTAGTGCCCTTTTAGCGTAGTAAAATGTAGAGCCTTTTAGCGTAGTAAAATGTAGAGCCAACATAGTAAAATATAGAGCATTTTAGCGTAGAATCCTTGTAGAGTATATCTTATATTGATAGATCAACCACAAACTCTGTCCAATTAAGTAATTAAAAATTAATTATTTAATTTATAAAACAAACACAGAAAATTATAAAACTATTGAAATTAACACACATAAGAATTCATGATAACTTGATGCTACTAAGCCTCAAATATCGAGCCTGGAACCCATAGGTATATACTCTGTCCAATTAAATAATTAAAAATTAATTATTTAATTTATAAAACAAACACACAAAATTATAAAAATATTAAAATTGACACACATAAAAATTCATGATAGGTTGGTGCTATTAGGCCTCAAATATCGAGCCTGGAACCCATAGGTATATTCTTTGTCTAATTAAATAATTAAAAATCTAATTATTTAATTTATAAAACAAACACACAAAGTTATAAAAATATTAAAATTGACACACATAAAAATTCATGATAGGTTGGTGCTACTGGGCCTCAAATATTGAGTCTGGAACCCATAGGTATATACTTTGTCGCTTTAAATAATTAAAAATTAATTATTTAATTTATAAAACAAACACACAAAATTATAAAAATATTGAAATTAACACACATAAGAATTCATGATAGGTTGGTGCTACTGGGCCTCAAATATCTAGCTTGAAACCCATTAATATATATGAAAATTCTCTTTCTTCCTCCGTTCATACGTATTTCATACATTCCAGATATGGAGTTGGCATCCGGAACCTTTGGAAATCGATCCGACTAGTCCCGATAAGTCGTAAATGACGGCTCGAACCTACGAGTTCGGTCAATGTTTTTGCAAAAATTATCGAAGTCAAAATAAATTCCCGCTAGCACGTCGATCGGTTAATTCAATAAAATGGGGAAAAAAAGAAATGGTTAATGATACAATCAACCAATGAGTAATGACTTAATTATTCCCTCACCGTTTGATTCGAAGGGGAAGGGCCCGTTGAGTTCTTAAGAATCATAATATTTTTTTCGTCTAAATGATAAAATGGATTTCTTTTTCTTTTCAAAAACTCCATTTTTCTCATTTTTCTGATCATGTTTTTGAAAAATTCACTATCCGGACCACCTCTTCTTTTTCTATGATAGTATCNACTTTTTCTTTTCAAAAACCTCTTCTACATGTCCATGGAGTTTTGAAAAATCCAAATATCTCAGAGATAGATAGAGAGGTAGTATTCTGTCCAATTAAATATTGTACAACTCTAAATTAATTATATAATTTAAAGATAACACAAAATAATTAATGTTGTTTAATTAACAGTAGACGACATGGACGTGTTGCCTATGCATCCGGACCTTACTCTGATGAGTTATTAGTGTTACAGGGTGACCATAGGTTCGCCTACGTATGGGAGGAAGAGTTACTGACCCAGACTCTCCGCGCCAGGAGAATGGAAGATGTGTGGGATTTTATGAGGGACAGATATATCCTTCTCCGTGTAGTTCAGCGCCTGCAGGATATGAGATTCTACAGGATTTTTGAGATCGGGCGGCTGCAGCTCGACTGGGCTTTGATCACGAACTTGATTGAGCGGTGGCGACCGGAGACACACACTTTCCACCTGCCCATTGGTGAGGCCACCATCACGTTGCAGGACGTGGAGGTTTTATATAGGATGCACGTTGATGGCCTGCCCGTTGCACTGCCTCAGTATATGAGAATTATGACGAGTGTGCAGTATTTTGACTTGCTGCAGCAGCTCACTGGTTTCAGGCCACAGGACGAGACTGCACACTAAGGGGCCAGTCGCATGAGTTTGACTGCTATTAGACAGCACTTGGGGACACTTCACCCCGACATCACCGACGATACAGATGAGCTACATATTCACCTGTATACGAGGTTGCTTCCGCTTCTTCTGTTTGGGGAAGGGGGGGGGGGGGGGTTTTGTTCCGAAAAACTTG
>ML296308.1:33666-127921 GCA_005239495.1 Nicotiana undulata
GGGGGGGGGGGGGGGGGTCTTGTTCCCGAACACTTCGGGCAACCTAGTTAGCTTGAGATTTATTCATCATCTTGAGTGGCTAGATGATTTACCCCAGTACAACTGGGGTGCTGTTGTTCTCGCCTACATGTACAGGCAGATGTGTCGAGCGAGCATGGGCACCCAGAGTGACGTATGTGGTTTTCTTCCGCTTCTACAGGTGACAACATATTTGAATACCCTATTCATTACTTCCAATTCTATCTAGTCAAAATTTATCTTAAACTTTACGTCAACTTTGTATGTTAGGTTTGGGCCAGGGAGCGGTTCCTACAGTTGTAGCCACCTCTACCACCATTACTTCCGGATGTACCACCTCCGCTTCTCCCTCTAGCTAGGAGGTGGGTTCTCCGGCGTGGATATGTACGGGATTATGATGCTCACCATAATCTCCCCCTTTGCAGGAATGTGTTGGATATGCTGGAGGGCGCTCAGGTATATGTGTACCTAAACTTACTTAGTATAGATTCACTTGTGTTCCGCATACTCACGTTTTATGTTCTTATTTGATAGTTCATCTAAATTCCATACAACGACGACTTGATAGGTGGCCTGCCCGATTATTGCTCAGTCGGCCGACTGATTTGGAGCACTTCCGTCCCGCTGATGTGCCTCGATATTGTGGAGCATCATGCCACGGAGCGAGTACTTCGCCAGTTTGGTCGTTCGCAATATATACAGAAGGTGTCTGCATGGGAGGCTACACATTATCAGCGGGATGATCGTTCCAGGGCGGACGACGTATTTGTAGCATGGCTAGCAATGCATGTCCATACTTGGAAGCGGCGTGCTGACCTGATTCCGCTCCGCCCTCACATATCCAGACGGAGACTATTCAGCTCTATACGTCTTGGTACCGCCGCGTTACTCGACTTATTTTCGGGAATCACATTCATCAAGCTGGCGGTCGGTACATTCCATACGTCGGCCGGCACGAAGCCCTGGTGTTGCACGAGGTGGGGGTGCCCGACGAGGTGGGGGTTGTCACAACCCAATTCCAAACCTTAAGGATCGTGATGGAGCCTAACACCACACTTACTAGACAAGTCAATGTTAGAACTTGATTAGCCATTTACCTTGAATATTTACTTAAACACAATAAAACAATATAAAATATAAACTACATCTAATACATTCCAATGCATGTCTTCATGAATAAATAATAAATGAATGAATAAACTGAGCCACGAACTAATTATATCACTATGAGTCTACCCCAGGGTCTGATGTCACAATTTACGAACTTCTAAGAATACTACAAATAATGGGTTGAAAGAAATAATGTATCTATTTTGAGTAAAATAAAACAGTTTCTATAAAACTAAGATAAGACTCCAGGAATCTGCGGACGCCAGCATATCTACCTCGTGTCTCAGAATGATGAATGTCAACTAATAAAGTCTCTAACGCTAGACAGTACCTGGATCTGCACAAAAGAGTGCAGAGTGTAGTATCAGTACGACCAAACCCATGTACTGAGTAAGTGCCGAGCCTAACCTCGACGAAGTAGTGATGAGGTTGCGGCGGGGCAATTATAACATAACCTATAACAACATATTTATATAATAAAGTAAGAAATAAATTCTAAAATAAACATTAACAATAAGCTATAACAATAAATAAAATAACTCAACTGCCTTTACCACGTCTCCACTATAACCAAATTCTCACGTAGTTTTTCCAAATTTCCAAAGTTCTCTTTTTGAAGTAACTGTAAGTGTAAAATATTAGAAAAAATAGTAAAGCAAGACAGTAGCTTTTCCAAATCTTTGTATTCAAAATCATTAAAATATAAGTATCCTCCCTTATTGCTCCTTGTTGCGGCGTGCAACCCGCTCCCACGTGTCCACCCTTGTTACTCCTCCCTATATATATATCATCCTTATTTCGCCTGTTGCGGCGTGCAACCCGATCCCACCTGTCCACCCTTATCACTCATTATTGCGGCGTGCAACCAGACAATCACATCACTTTTACTTATAAAGATTTCACAATTTAAACAAAAAATTGTACTGCTCATAAGCTTTATCAATCATCAATTCATAATAGAACCAATCGGAATTTATATGTTTCGTAGAATACTATCAACCAGCTCAACCTTTCATATATCACAATGAATCCAAGGTAAAACTAATACTTTCGAAATTCATAAAACAATACTTCACAACAGGTTGATGAAAACAAGTAGATATGGAAGCATAGAAATCGAGCAAACAATTAAATCAGGAATCAGATAATTGGAGATAGGGAAGGGATCATGTTTAACAAGTAATTTTGGTGGTGCATAGATACTCGTCACCTAACCTATACACCACACACATGCAAATTCACATAGAAATTAGGCTGGGGACTCCTATTCCCTCAAGTCAAGATTAAACCAAGCACTTAATTCAAATTCGCAGGCCACTCACTTCTCTATTACCGCTTTTCCTTTCGAATTCACCTCCAACACACTCGAATCTATTCATAATTAACGTAATATAATTAATCAATGCTAAAGGAAGAAACTTTGCTGAACATTTATGATTTTCCTAAGTTTTCTGGAAAAAAATTAAAACCCGACCCCGGGCCTGCTTGGTCCAAACTCGGGGTTCGGACCAAATTTTCTTTACCCATTCACCCCCGAGCCTGAATATGCTATTAGTTTCGAAATTCGACCCCAATTCGAGATAAAGATTCGATTTTTACAAAATTCCCTAATTCTACCAAAACCCTCAATTTTTACCATGAAAATTCTGGATTTTTTATTGAAAAGTGATGAAACAAATTGGGTAATTGAAAGAGTTGAGTTTAGAATTGCTTAACAACACTTTGGGGATGAATTTTTGTGAATCAAATCGCCTCTAGATCTTTGTAGTTCGAAAATAGGTGAAAAATAATTTATGTCTGATTTTTAAAATTTAATTTTATATAGCTGGGCAGGCCTTCATCGCGTGAGCCTGCCCGCGTTCGCATAGGGTCAGGCCCAAGTGACCTTCGCGTTCACGAAGTCCTGAACGCGTTCGCGTAGCATTAGCAACTGGGCTCTCCGCGATCGTGGCCCAATGGTCACATTCGCATAGTAGAAAACAAGGCTCCTCCCCCAGGCCTAGTTAACCCTGTGCGTTCGCATGGCCCAACAAGCGTTCGCGAAGCTTTAACTCGCCTGTGCTTCGCGTTCGTGTGAGGGGTTATGCGTTCGCATAACAACGAAATGACCTCCAGCTAAATTACTCTACGCGTTCGCGTGTGGGGTAACGCGAACGTGATGAACAATTGGTTGCGCACCAGGTAACAGCAAAACAACAATATTTTAAATTTGAAACATCCCGTAGCCTATCCGAAACTCACCCGAGCCCTCAGGGCTCTAAACCAAATATGCACGCAAGTCTAAAAATATCATACGACTTGATCGTGCGATCAAATCATGAAAATAACATATAAAACTATGAATTTAACCTCAAAACTCATCATTTTTCTCAAGAACACTTAAAGTTCACTATTTTTCAACTGAACGTCCGAATCACGTCAAATAGACTCCGATTCTCTCCAAATTTCACAGATAGTATTTAAATACTATAAATAATTTGTACCGAGCTCCGAAACCAAAATATGGGCCCGATACCAATGGTTTCAAACATTAATTCATTTCTTCATATCATTAAAAATTCAGCAAAATAATTTTCTTTAAAAACTGATTTTTAAGGCTTGGGACCTCGGAATTCAATTCTAGGCATACACCCAAGTCCCATATTTTACTGCGGATCTCCCGGGATCATCAGAACACAGATCCGTGACCGTTTACTAAAGATGTTGACCAAAGTCAACTAAAACTAAAATTTAACTCTAAAAATTACTATTTCTCATATTTTCACATAAAAGCCTTTCGGCTTCACACCCGGACTGCGCATGCAAATCGAGGAAATTAAAATTAGTCTTTTTATGGATAATAAGCCTAGAACGGAGTCTTAATTCATAAAATGACCCCTTGGGTCATCACAATCTTCACCTCTAAAACAAACATTTGTCCTCGAACGGACATAGAAGATTACCTGAATTGGCAAACAAGTGTGGATATCTACTCTGCATGTATGACTCGGACTCCCAATAGCTGCCTCAACGGGATGACCTTTCCACTACACTCGAATTGAAGGATAACTCTTAGACCTCAAGTGACAAACCGGCCGGTCTAAAATGGCTACCGTCTCTTCCTCATAAGCCAACTCTTTGTCCAATTGGACAGAGCTGAAATCTAACACGTGGGATGGGTCACCATGATATATCCGGAGCATAGACACATGGAATACCGAATGAATTGAGGATAACCTTGGAGGAAACACAAGTCTATAAGCTACCTCACCCACTGTATCAAGAATCTCAAACGGCCCGATATACCTAGGGCTCAACTTGCCTTTCTTCCCAAATCTCATAACACCCTTCATGGGTGATACCCGAAGCAATACTCTCTCTCCAACCATGAATGCCACATCACGAACCTTACGATCGGCATAACTCTTTTGCCTAGACTGAGCTGCATGAAGTCTCTCCTTAATAATCTTGACCTTATCTAAGGCCTCCTGAACTAAGTTTGTACCCATTAACCGAGCCGCTCCCGGTTCAAACCATCCAACTAGGGATCTACACCGTCTCCCATGTAATGCCTCGTAAGAAGCCATCTGAATGCTCGATTGATAACTATTATTATAGGCAAAATCCTCTAATGACAAGAACGGATCTCAAGAACCTCCAAAGTCAATAACACAAGCGCAGAGCATATCCTCTAAAATATGAATAGTGCGCTCGGACTGCCTGTCCGTCTGAGGATAAAATGTTGTTCTCAACTCAACTCGAGTACCAACTCACGTTGAACTATCCTCCAAAAGTGCAGGGTAAACTGCGTACCTCGATCAGAAATGATAGACATGGGCACACCGTGAAGGAAAATAATCTCTTGAATATATATCTCTGCCAACCGCTCTGAAGTATAAGTACTTTCCACTGGAATGAAGTGCGCTGATTTAGTCAGCCTATCCACAATAACCAAAACTGCGTCGAACATCCTCTGAGTATGTGGGAGTCCAAAAATGAAGTCCATAGTGATACGCTCCCACTTTCACTCAAGAATCTCTATCTGTTGAAGCAAACCATCGGGTGTCTGATGCTCAAATTTCACCTGTTGACAATTTAAGCAACGAGCCACATAGGCAACACTGTCGTTTTTTATCCTCCTCCACCAATAATGCTGTCTCAAGTCCTGGTACATTTTGGACGCACCTGGGTGAATAGAATACTTAGAACTGTGAGCCTCCTCAAGGATCAACTCACGAAGTCCGTCAACATTAGGCACACATATACGACCCTGAATCCTCAAAACACTGTCATCACCAACTGTAACCTGCTTGGTACCACCATGCCGAACTGTGTCCCTAAGGATCATCAAATGCGGGTCATCATCCTGCCGATCTCTAATACGCTCAAACAAAGAAGACCGAGTGACTATACAAGCTAGCACACTGTTGGGCGAAATATCCAACCTTATGAACTGATTAGCCAAAGTCTGAATGTCTGAAGCTAACGGTCTCTCACCGACTGGAATAAATGCAAGGCTACCCATACTCACTGCCTTTCTACTCAATGCATCGGCCACCACATTGGCCTTCCCAGGATGATACAATATAGTGACATCATAATCTTTCAATAACTCTAACCATCTCCGTTGCCTAAAATTAATATCCTTTTTCTTGAACAAGTACTGGAGACTACGATGATCTGTGAAAACCTCACACGGCACACCATAGAGATAGTGCTCCAAATCTTCAATGCATGAACAATGGCCGCCAACTTTAAGTCATGGACAGGATAATTATTCTCATGAACTTTCAACTGTTGAGACGCATATGCAATCACCCTACCATCTTGCATCGATACCGCTCTAAGTCCAACACGAGAAGCATTACAATACACCATGAAAAAGCCTGAACCTGATGGTAATACCAATACCAGTACTGAAGTCAAGGCTGTCTTGAGCTTCTAAAAGATTGCCTCACACTCGTCCGACCATTTAAATGGGGAACCTTTCTGAGTCAATTTAGTCATTGGGGCTGATATGGATGAAAGCCCCTCCACAAAATGACGGTAGTAACCCACCAAACCCAAGAAGCTCCTGATCTCCGTGGTTGTAGTGGGTCTAGGCCAGTTCTTGATTGCCTCTATCTTCTTAGGATCTACCTGAATACCCTCTGCTGACATGATGTGTCCCAAGAAGGCTTTTGAATCCAACTAGAACTCACATTTTGAAAACTTTGCATACAATTGATTATCCCTCAACGTCTGGAGCGCTATATAGAGGTGTTGCTCATGCTCTTCCCGACTGCGGGAGTATATCAGAATATCATCAATGAACACGATTACGAAAGAGTCCAGATGAGGCTTGAAAACTTGATTCATAAAGTCCATAAAGGTTGCTGGTGCATTAGTCAACCCAAAGACATCACCAAAAATTCATAATGCACATACCTCGTCCGAAAGGCTGTCTTAGGAACATGAGATGCCCTAATCTTCAACTGATGGTAGCCCGGTCTCAAATCAATTTTCGAAAACACCCTGGCACCCTGAAGTTGATCAAATAAATCATCAATTCTCGGCAATGGATATTTATTCTTGATAGTAACTTTATTCAACTGCCGGTAATCTATACACATCCTCATCGACCCATCTTTCTTCTTCACGAAAAACGCCGGTGCACCCCAAGGAGACACTAGGTATGATAAAGCCCTTACCCAGCAAGTCTTGCAATTGTTCTTTCAACTCTTTCAATTATGGTAGGGCCATCCGGTATGGAGGAATGGAATGGGCTGAGTACCCGGAGCCACATCAACACAAAAATTAATATCCCTGTCGGGTGGCATCCCCGGCAGGTCTGTAGGAAATACCTTGAGAAACTCATGAACAACATGAATTGAATCTATAGAAGAAACCTCAGCATCAGAGTCACGAATATGAGCCAAATAAGCCAAACACCCCTTCTCAACCATGCGACGAGCCTTGGCATAAGAAATCACTCTGATGGGAGAATGACTAGGAGTCCCTTTCCATTCTAATCAAGGCAACCCCAGCAAGGCTAAAGTAAATGTATTGGCGTCACAGTCCAAGATGGCATAATAAGGCGACAACCAATCCATGCCCAATATAACATCAAAAGCGTCCATGTCAAGAAGCAAAAGGTCCACACTGGTTTTGAGGCCCTCAATGACTATTACGCACGAACGATATACACAATCTACCCCAATAGCATACCCCACCGGCGTAGACACATAAACAGGAACACTCAAGGAATCGCGGGGCACAACCAAATACGAGGAAAAATAAGATGACACATAAGAATAACTAGACCTCGAATCAAACAAAACTGAGGCATTTCTTTTGCAAACTGAAATGATACATGTAATGACAGCATCGGAGGACTCCGCCTCGGGTCTAGCTGGAAATGCATAAAGTCGGAGCTTGGCTCCACAACCTTGAACTATGTCTTTGGGAATACCTATGATAGGCAGACCTCCACCTCTAGCGGGCTGGCCTCCACCCCTAGCGGCCTGACCTCCACCTCTAAGAATCTGGCCTCTACCTCTAGCTACTTGACCCCTACCCCTAGCTGGCTGGGAAGGTGGTGTTGGAACTATAGCACGGGAACTCTGATACTGGTGTTGATTACCCGAAAGTCTCGGAAAAGCTCTACAAACATGCCCATATTCAACGCACTCAAAGCATCCCTCTTGATATAAAGACTGACCCTGACGAGCCGGCTGACCTCAATAATAACTCTGCAGAGGAGGTGCTCTGATAGGAGCTGAAGGAGCACTATAGACTGGTTGAGCAGAAGGAGGCATATAAGAACCACGACCACTTGAAGTACCAAGAGATTCCTAAAGTGATGAATGAAATGACCTAGAAGGATGGCCTCTACTGAAATTACCCCCGCCTACAGATGAGGCACCATTGAAACCACCAGAATGGTGAGGTCTTTTGTCTGATCCTTGACCTCCCATCCTAAGAACCGACTCGACTCTCCGAGCCACATTAGCCGCATCCTGAAAAGACATCTCAGTCACTGTCTCTTTGGCCATCTGCAACCTGATGGGCTAAGCAAGGCCCTCAATAAATCGTCTGACCCCCTCTCTCTCTCTCTGTGGGTAACAAAAGAATAACATGTCTAGCCAACTCCACAAAGCGATTCTCATACTGGGTCACAGTCATGCTTCCTTGCTGAAGTCGCTCAAACTGACGACGCTTCTCCTCTCAAGTAGTAACAGGAAAAAACTTCTCCAAAAAGAGAGGAGAAAATTGATCCCAAGTCAAAGCAGGCGACCCAACTGGTCTAGTCAACAAGTAGTCCCTCCACCATTTCTTGGCGGAACCAGTCATCTGAAAGGCAGAAAAATCGACCCCATTAGTCTCCAAAATACCCATAGTACGCAGAACCTCATGACAACTATCCAGATATTCCTAAGGATCCTTTGAAGTCTCACCACTGAAATGCACAGGAAACAGCTTAATGAACCTGTCCAACCTCCACAAAGCATCGGTGGAAATAGTTTCCCCCTCAACAGGCGGCGCTGGTGCAACTGGTTGAATTACCCCAACTGGATTGGCTGCTGGGGTCTGAACCCGAGGAGTAGTCTGATTAGGAGTGTGGGTAACAGGAGTCTGTACCCCTCCTCCAGCTTGAGATACGGCTGCTTCTACGGGGAATGTGCCAGTATGGGACACACTCTCCATAATACCCACTAAACGGACCAAGGCGTCCTGAAGTACCGGGGTAGGAATAAACCCCTCTAGGACCTGAGTTGGTCCGCCTGGAACGGTCTGAGCTGGAACCCCCTCATTAATCTCGATCTGGGGTTCCACAACTGGGGATGTTGTCTAAGCAATGGGCTGAGTCCTGCCCGTGCCTCGGCCTCTAGCACGGCCTCTGCCTCTGCCCCTAGTAGGACCTGCTGCTGATGGAGGACCAGAGTGTTGGTCAGCAGAAGAGGAAGCACGTGTTCTCTCCATTTGCGAGAAAATAGAAGAATTCAATCAGTATTCGAGACAACAAAAATCGCACGACAGAATAGGAATAAAAATAGAGTTTTTTCCTAACTCGATAGCCTCTGAGAGATAAGTACATATGTCTCTGTACTGATGCTTCAGAATCTATTAAGCTTGTTTGTGAATCGCGAGACTTAAGCAACTTAGTGCTCTGATACCAATTTGTCACGACCCAATTTCCCAACCTTAAGGATCGTGATGGCGCCTAACACCACACTTGCTAGGCAAGCTAATGTTAGAACTTAATTAGCCATTTTCCTTGAATATTTACTTAAACACAATAAAACAATAAAACAATATAAAATATAAACTACATCTAAATTCCACAACATGTCGCCATGAATAAATAAGAAACGAATGAACAAACCGAGCCACAAACTAATTATATCACTATGAGTCTACCCCAGGGTCTGGTGTCACAATTCACGAACTTCTAAGAATACTACAAATAATGGGCTGAAAGAAATAATGTATTTATTTTGAGTAAAATAAAACAGTCTCTTTAAAACTAAGAGAAGACTCCAGGAATCTGCGGACGCCAGTAGATCTAGCTCGTGTCTCCGAATTATGAATGTCAGCTACTAAAGTCTCTAACGTTGGACGGTATCTGGATCTGCACAAAAGAGTGCAGAGTGTAGTATCAGTACAACCGACCCCATGTACTGAGTAAGTGTCGAGCCTAACCTCGACAATTAGTGATAAGGCTACGGCGGGGCAATTATAACATAACCTTAACAACGTATTTATATAATAAAGCAAGAAAGAAATTAAAAACTAAACAAAAACAATAAGCTCTAACAATAAATAAAATAACTCAGCTGCCTTTACCAGGTCTCCACTATAATAAAATTCTCACGTAGTTTTTCCAAATTTCCAAAGTTCTCTTTTTGAAGTAATCGTAAGTGTAAAATATTAGAAAAAATAGTAAAGTAAGACAGTAGCTTTTCCAAATCTTTGTATTCAAAATCATTAAAATTTAAGTATCCTCCCTTATTGCTCCTTGTTGCGGCGTGCAACCCGCTCCCACGTGTCCGCCCTTATTACTCCTCCTTATATATATATCATCCTTATTTCTCATGTTGCGGCGTGCAACCCGATCCCACCTGTCCACCCTTATCACTCCTTGTTGCGGCGTGCAACCCGCTCCCACGTGTCCGCCCTTATTACTCCTCCTTATATATATATCATCCTTATTTCTCATGTTGCGGCGTGCAACCCGATCCCACCTGTCCACCCTTATCACTCCTTGTTGCGGCGTGCAACCCGCTCATACAAGACAATCATATCACTTTTATTTATAAAGATTTCACAATTTCAAGTCAATGCCTTTCACAATAATTCTATCTCAACAATTGTAAACAAAAAAAACTGTAGTGCTCATAAGCTTTACCAATCATCAATTCACAATAGAACCAACTGGAATTTATATGTTTTGTAGAATACTATCAACCAGCTCAACCTTTCATATATCACAATGAATCCATGGTAAAACTAATACTTTCGAAATTCATAAAACAATACTTCACAACAGGTTGATGATCACAAATAGACATGGAAAAATAGAAATCGAGCAAACAGTTAAATCAGGAATCAGATAATTGGAGATAGGAAAGGGATCATGTTTAACAAGTGATTTTGGTGGTGCATAAATACTCGTCACCTCACCTATACACCACACACATGCAATTCACATAGAAATTAGGTTGGGGACTCCTATTCCCTCAAGTCAAGGTTAAACCAAGCACTTACTTCAAATTCGCATGCCACTCACTGCTCAATTACCGCTTTTCCTTTCGAATTCACCTCCAACACACTCGAATATAGTCATAATAAGATTAATATTATTAATTAATGGTAAAGGAAGCAACTTTACTGAAAATCTATGATTTTCCTAAGTTTTCTCAAAAAAAGTTAAAACACGACCTCGGGCCCGCTTGGTCCAAACTCGGGGTTCGGAACAAATTATGTTTACCCATTCACCCCCGATCCCGAATATGCAATTAGTTTCTAAATGTGACACAAATTCGAGGTAAAGATTTAATTTTTACAAAATTCCCTAATTCTATCCAAACCCTCAATTTTTACCATGAAAATTCTTGATTTTTGATTGAAAAGTGATGAAAAACATTGGTTAATTGAAAGAGTAGAGTTTAGAATTGCTTACCAACACTTTGGGGATGAATTTGTATGAAGAAAATCGTCTCTAGGTCTTTGTAGTTCGAAAATAGGTGAAAAATAGGTTCTGCCCGATTTTTAAAATTGATTTTATATAGATGAGCATGCCTTCATCGCGTTCACGTGAGCCTGCCCGCATTCGCGTAGGGTCAGTCCCAAGTGGCCTTCGCGTTTGCGAGGTCCTGATCGCGTTTGCGTAGCTTTAGCAACTGGGCTCTCCGCGATCGCTGCCCAATGGTCGCGTTTGCATAGTAGAAAACAAGGCTCCTCCCCCAGGCCCAGTTAACCCTGTGCGTTCACGTGACCCAACACGCATTTGCAAAGCTTTAACCCGCCGGTGCTTCGCGTTCGCGTGAGTGGTTATGCGTTTGCATAGCATAACAAAATGACCTCCAGCTAAATTACTCTACGCGTTCGCGAGTGGGGTAACGCGAACGCGATGAACAATTGGTTGCGCATCAGGTAACAACAAAACAACAAAAATTTTATGTTTGAAACATCCCGTAGCGTATCCAAAACTCACCTGAACCCTCGGGCTCTAAACCAAATATGCACGCTAGTCTAAAAATATCATACAGACTTTCTCGTGCGATCAAATCACGAAAATAACATCAACAACTATGAATTTAACCTCAGAACTCATCATTTCTTTCAAGAACACTTAAAGTTCACTATTTCTCAACCGGACGTCCGAATCACGTCAAATAAACTCTGATTCTCACCAAATTTCACAGTAGTATTTATATACTATAACAAATCTATATCAGGCTCCGGAACCAAAATACGGGTCCGATACCAATGGTTTCAAACATTAATTCATTTCTTCATTTCATTAAAAATTCATCAAAACAATTTTCTTTAAAAATTGATTTCTAAGGCTTAGAACCTCGGAATTCAATTTCGGGCATACTCCCAAGTCACATATTTTACTGCAGACCTCTCGGGATCACCAAAACACAGATCCGGGTCCGTTTACTCAAAATGTTGACCAAAGTCAACTAATACCAAATTTTAACTCTAGAATTTACTATTTCTCATATATTCACATAAAAGCCTTCCGATTTCATGCCTGGACTGCGCACGCAAATTGAGAAATTAAAATTAGTCTTTTTATGGATAATAAGCCTAGAACAGAGTCTTAATTCATAAAATGACGCCTTGGTTCATCACAGGGGTACCCGATGAGGCAGGGCTGCCGCATGAGGTCGTGGTGGGCTGCGAGGAGGTGCTCCCCAGCAAGGGGGCATTGAGGCCCCTACTGATGATGTTGATGCGGATCTGCCGGGTGACCTACATGAGCCGGACATGCCGTCATACAGCCTTGGGGTGTATCTCACTCTAGGGACTTCGCAGGTGACCCCGTCAGGAGATGATTGGGAGTCATACTACCTAGGCCCATCTATCGCTGCTGAGGATCGGCCGACCCGAGATTTGGATAGTGGGTGCCGGCTGAGTTATGGATCATCATCACAGGCGCAGGTATAGTTTTATTAGTATTAAATTCAAATTTGTTTTTACTTTTCTTATTTATTTTCCATAACTTTATTAATTTTCTTATTAAGACTTCATCCCCGCCCGTTACGGAGGCCCCTTCGTGCGATGCTGACATTGTTGCGACGGATGATTACATTCAGGAGCCCGACGAGATCATGATAAGACAATTTAAATTGTTGTGACTTAATATATACTTTCCTATACTGAGCTGACTATTCTTCTATAGGTTACTACTGGACCGACGACCCTTTCTATCGATCCTGCCAGCACCACTGATGATCATCCTGCAGCGCATCCGACTATAAAGAGGCGACGTGACGCGACGAGAATGATCCTGATAGCGTAGCCGGGCGGAATGGGATGCGCCTCAGGCCAGCGGCTGCGTTGAAGCACACCGGATGCGGGACACATTGATTTTATTTTTTTTATTTGATGTAAATATTATTTTATGTAAATAATAACAATAATTTTTATGTTTATATAATATGCGCATTACGCCTTTTTATTTCCCCGTTCCTTATTTATTTTAATAATACAACACAAACACAAACATATCAACTTAACATAAATAAAATTCAATACAACTAATGAAAATACATGACACGGGAAACATAAAGATAAAGTAGTACACTAACACATACATGTCATTGTTTAGTCTCTGCCACCCATTATTTGCTTCTCCAACCACTTAAATTTATCTTCCAGCTTATTTTTTTCTTCTTCCACCTCTTTCTGTTTCTCCTTCAACTCCGCAACTTCTCGTTTATGTTGTCTTTCACGTTACCACTGTTTTAAACACAAATTATGAAGATGCTACAAAGATTCTTTGTAGTATTCCTGATTACAGGGTTCATCAACCCATACCTCAAAATTGCAAATAGGTTCGTCGGGAACCCTATAAAACTTGTTCATACAGTGCCAGTAGCGTCGTCCAACTTCACCATTATCCCAACAGCTATTCATCATGCATTTTTTTCCGCACTCGCACCTTGGTACATAAAGACATTCAACCATTTGTTAAAGCGTAAAAATAACCTTACTTTTATGGAAAGTTTTGCTATTGGTTATTGTTGGGCACAAAAAATAACTAGAATGAGCCCGTTATTTATAGGCAAAGCAATACACATAACGTAGTATTAAACCACACTATATATATATATATATAACGTAGTATATAACCGCGCTATGCTTTGCGTGTTAAAGATTCTGTCGGATACAAAACAGCTTTTTCTCAAACGGGCAGCTTTTTCAGTTCGACAAGACAACACACATAACGTTGTATTTAATCGAACTGCACTATACTCTGCGTGTTATGGTTGTTGTGCTTTTTTCTCTTGAAGTATTGTGTTATGAAATTTCAATCTTCATATTGGTCTTCTTTACTATAATTCTTTTTAATTATCATTTAAAAAACCGAAATGGAAGAGTTCAAATCATAATTAACAAACATAATTTTATTTGACCACCCGATGCAACATAAACAAAACAACTACTTATTACAACATAAACTCATTGATAGTTGGGAACATTAGAAGAACACCCACCACGAGCTTGATTACTATAGCCATCCAAACCATCTGAAGGAAATTTTCGGCGGTCCTGTCCTGTTTGCGAGCATATACCACATTTGCGCGCATAAACGATATCGCTAACATCCATTTGGTTCCGTATACGCGTTCTCTTCTGCACCTGTATTCGACGCAAATAGGACTTGTTAGACACCATTTTAAATGGTTCCAGTGGCCAATAATGCTCAGCACCCACTGGCTGCAACTGCCCACTATAGGTGTTTAAGTAAGCAGCAACACTATATTGGTGATCAACGTAGTTGGTTCCCTAAACCAACACATTGAAAGCACTTGATGGCATAAGAGCAAGGCATGTGGTAGATGGACTATTTCCCATAGGATCATAACCTTGTAGAATTATTTACGGTATGTACATTATTCCCCCAGTTTTGATAGATAGCGGTGCGAACTTCAAAAACATTTCTTTCGTTATCATACTGCAAAACTGAATGCCAATGTGCTCGCCGCCTGTATTTATCAAATCTCTTTATCGACAGTGGCATAAATTCAACACCCTTTTCCATTAATGATGTTGCAGCTGCAACCCTTTCAACAAACTTCTCAGCCATCTACTTGAACGACATCCGCACCATGGTAGTGACAGGAAATCCTCTTGCCGACTTCAATAACCCGTTGAAAGACTCATACACGTTTGTAGTCAGAATTCTCCATCTTCTGCCACCATCCGCATGCAAAGTCCACTTTTCAGGGTGATGTCGCAGTAACCAACGATAAGGTGCCTCGTCTTCCTGCCTGATAGATTCCATATGCCTTCGGAATTTATGCTGTTGGTGGTCTGTTGCTGCCATCCACATCAAATCATGCAGATCCTTGTTGGGATATGCTTTCTGGAAATTGGCCTTAAAGTGCCTCACACAGTAACGGTGGTAGGCATAAGGTTCTTGCCATGCAGGTAAGTTCTCCACATAACTTAAGATACCACCGTGTCAATCAGATATTAGACAAATACCGGAATGTTGTTTGACAACTTGCTCTTTCAAATGGTTCAAAAACAGTGTCCACGTCTCTAGGCGATCATTGGCACAAACAACAAAAGCTAGAGGAAATATCTGCCCATTAGCATCTACTGCAACGGATATCAACAGCTTGATATCGTACTTTCCATAGACATGAGTGCCGTCTATGGATATTACGGGTCGGCAATGCGAAAAATCATCAATTGCGGGTTTAAAAGCCCAGAACACGTAATTGAATATATATTTTGGTTTTCCCGGATTCCGCTCAAGCTTCCATTCAATAACCGTCTGGGGGTTAAAGTGTTGCAGTGCGGTCATGTACCTGGGTAGAGCTGCAAATGACTTATCCCAGTTACCATAAACAATTTCAAATGCACATTTGCGCCCGAAAAATGCCTTTCTTTTGGTAATGGTATGGCCATATTCCTGATGGACTGATGCAATGCAATCTTTGATTTTACACCTTATGGATGCTTTGAGATATGGAATAAGGACAAGAGAAATCAAGTCAATATCCAAGTTGAAGTGATTCCCATTGAATGTGTCCATTTCACATATGTGGGTGGGAATGTATTTACCCACTTCCCACAAACCTGTTTTCTTCTTGCTCGCACGCAGCATCCAGTGACAACCCGTAAATCATCTGCGACAAGTAACCTTGTATACCACCGGAGTTGACTCTTTAACCATCATCTCATGACACTCTTTTATGTTGTGCATTTTACAAGCCCGGCTTATGCGCGGTTTATTAGGAAAAAGCATGCCCTTTGCCAACACCGTTGGTCTAGACTCATCCCATATTGTTGTCCGAATTTCATTAAAATCCCTTGTGAGAGCTTCCACATCCGGCATACTTGTCAAGTCATCAAGGTATGGAATATCCCTTGAATAAAACGGAACTTGGGACTCGTACACTCTTCGTCTAGCGGATGGTGGAGCATACTCCCTCGTCAAATCAGGTCCTTCATTATCATCCTCCTCATCACCATCCTCACGTGGGAAAGATGTGTCGTCTCCAAATTCATCGGCATTGTTGCCGTAATCACTATTCTCTTCTCACTCTGTGCATCTGACAGATCCCGATTTAATATGTCGTCTTCGGACAATTGAGTGAGGACAAGTGGTTCAACTTGCTCGTTTTCACTGCACAAACAACAAAATAATAAGCTACTGAAATTAATAAATGCTTTGCATATAGTTGTATCACTTCACTTACAAGTCGTAATGTGATGACATTCCATGATGGACATTTTCATGTTGGTGATGACTCCCAGATGGACCACCATGATCCAACAAATCAAAACTAGGCATATTCCAACTATGCGTGGGTTCATAACTTGTAAAATTCATATTTGGCCGGTACCTCCTGTGGAATATATGAGCGTTAATACAAATTCAATACAACAAAAATATACATCGTAACACAAAGGAAAATTGAAGTTTACCATTTGTCTTGTGGATTATGTAAAGCAGGAGAGAAATTATTTTCTCGCTACTCATTCACTGGCGGCAATAAGTTTAAATCAAGGCAAACTCTTTCATCCGGAATCAGTCCGAAAAAAACTGCTCCTAAATAACCACCCGATGACTGGGTGTTATCCCCATTATGCGCAACCTCATTGTTGAGAACGTCTTCGACCTTGACGTACATATCCAACATTTTGATTACAAGAAATTCCTGATATTCCGGAGTCCTCAGAAAATTCCTCAAAGTTTCATCATCGTCGATGTTAAACTCAGCGTAACAACCAACCCCTTGCGGAGTGACGGAATACGGATATCTTCCGGTTAATTTAAGGTTCACCAAATATTTCCTCACACTCATTTTTTTACATAACAACGATACCAATGTATCATACTCCCTTGTAAGTGGCTATTTAATATGACAGTGTGGAGATAAACTATACCTCACAGAGTTATTCTCCACCACAACCTCACCCCCCCCCCCCCCCCCCCCCCCCCCCCCCCCCCCCCCCCCCCCCCCCTTCCCCAATATAATGAAACCCTTATTCTTCGCTCTTAAGACATTATGAAAAAATGCTTGAGAATATAACAAGAAGAAAAGTTTGAACGGGAGTTAGAATATTTTTTGAATGGATTTTCGTAAAATCCTAACGCCTTTAAATAAGGCAATGCCTAGCTCGGGGGGCTGAATTTTTTTATGCATAACGCACTTTTAAAGGGCGCTATAACCATTTGAATTATTGTTATTTCAGTTAACCGCAAGAGACTTATTGGTGGGCCCACAAATAGGTATATCGCTTTTTATTACTGCGCTATACACATATAGCGTTGTTCTTTACTGTGCTCTATGTATCAGTCACATCAGCCCAGCATAGCGTTGTTTATAAATGCATTATACATGTATAACGCGGTTTTAAATCGCGCTATACTTTAACAGACAAAACACCGTTAATGTATAGCGCGGTTTAAAACCGCGTTATATATAAAATGATCACTCTTTATTTTTTACACACATTTATTTCATACTTGTCCAAAAACACAATAATTAGGTTTCGGACTCTAGACAAGGTGCCAATCTTTCGCGGAAATGGTGTTAAAAGATTGAGTTTGACTATATGTAAATCAAAAATTAAATACAAAAGAATTTGTTGGATCAATTCTTTTAAACAAGAAAGAATACCGCGTTATTTTGACGATCTCGAGAAACCCACAGGAAAACAAACAAAAATGGAGACAAAAATTATTCACAAGTTGTAATAATTAAAATGGCTAAATACTACAAGTGAGCTAAGGCACATCCCTTTAAATCGCTTTCTTCTCAACCATTCCATTATTCAGAATCTGAAACAATGAAGCCATATTTAATTTCATGTTTACTAATATGTTTACTCATTAGTTCAAGCCTTTGTGTGGAAGCAATTAGGTCTCTACAATATTATTCCAACAAGGAATTATTTTCTCAACTCAAGGTTGCTAGAGAGCTAAGAAGTTTAAACAGGAAAAAGGGAAGAAGCACACCCACACCGCCACCACCAAAGCCTAATTTGATTATTCATTGGAGTCCCCCTCCTCCACGTCAGCTATCACCACCACTACCACCGCCGCCAGAATCATCATATCCATGATTTATATAGGTATTTTTGTGTGTGTGCGCGCTCGCATGCGTGTGTCTAAAATAAGAAACAACAGGTAAGTAGATTGAGGAGAGTTTTGTTTTTGGGTTTGTTTTTTTTCTTAGGTCTTTGGATTTGATTTTGGAAGAATTGATTTGGGATTCTTCTGTAGCACTTGTATTATTTAAGTTTATGTGATGCTATTTCAGTTTTAGTTTGTTTCAAAAAGAATAGCTCCTTTTTTAATCAACTTACACTTCTAACTTGATCCTTAGTGTTAAAGCTTTTATAACCATAAATATTAGCCCATAAAATTCAAAAGGTTTTCTTGTTTACACTATTTATCCAATCAAATAGGGGCACATAGAATGAAATAAGGTGTAATTATTTTGCGTTTTGATTGTTCTGTTCTATTTTTTCAAAATAACGTGCATATACCTCCGCCACCCGAATTTATGATTTATGGAACATGGGCGCATCACTAATATTTTAAGTGAAAACCGATCCTTGATATTTGGGTAAATAACTCAGCACTCCACGAAGAGCATCATCTAATTTTTTTGGAGCTATGTGTGCAAATAAATAATAGTAATCGATCAATTCTAGAAAATATGTATATATACAAAATACTTAATTTGACGGACAAATCATGAGTTCACGTGCACCATCAATATAACATTAAATCCGCCCCTGTCCCACCCCCAAAAAAGGTAACAGAAACTTTTTTGGTTTGATCAGAATTTTATTTTTGATTAAAATCTGAATTCAGTGACCTGTGCGAAATAACCCAAAAAATAGAGCGAACTCTGTTTATTCGTCAATCTATTTATTTTTATTTTTTTTCCGTTCCTTGTCGGACTAAAACGCGCACAGGGTTTATACGGCACGAGAGTGTTAACTATCCAACGACCCTATTTAGTTACTAAAAGTAATCTTAAAAAGATTATGGGTGTGTTTGATACGAATGAAAAAAAAAATTGGAAAATATTTTTCAATTTTCCCGTTGGTTCAAATGTTTTGAAAAATATTTTCCTCACGAACTCATTTTCCTCTAATTGAAGAAAATTATTTTCCCTCTCAAAAGAAGGGAACATTTTCTAAAACTCTTTTTCAACTTTTTCTACTCTATCCTCATCCCCACCAACCCTTTCCCACCCACCCCACCCACAAACCACCCCTACCAATCCGCTCAACCCCTACCCCACCACACCAAACCCCCACCCCCACTCACCCCAACCTCGCTCATCGCCCACCCTAAATAGAATTATTATTAAGAGTACATTCTTTTCATGTTGTAGATAGAGTTTTTTTTTATTTAAAAAAAATGAGTATATTCTTTTCACGATGTAGTAAAAATATTTTCTTTCACGCCAATAAAACGAGTACTTTCTTTTCATGATGTAGAAAGAGTTGTTTCTTTCATTTCAACAAGCTAAGTAAGTTCTGGTTACGAACATGTGACCGGTGTTGTGTGAGTTCCGAAGATGCTGAACCCCAGGATAGAAGTTTGGAAGGAAGATATCGGTTGGATAAGGCAACATTCAATGAGCAGCCGTTACAAAGAATCATTGCATTTATACACACTCGTTATGCAACCATCAAGAGACGTCTTTGTTCATATTATAGAAGATCTTGATTTAAGGATCTTGTTTTCCTAAATTGAGCTATAAATAGAAGAATTTGCACTTATTGTAGACACGAAAGATTTGTACGCAAAAAGGCTAAACTTAATCTTATCCTATTAACAACATTTTTTCTTTCTGCTCTATACATTGTTCTTATTCTTACTTTCGGAGAAACTTATATCACAATCAAGCTTGTATCTTCTTCAAGTTTCTTAAATTAATTTATTTCGGTCCTTAGTTATTTTATATTTTTGATCAATTTAATTCATGTGCCTATAAACCACGTAACAAATTCAATTTTACTATTTTACGAGTAAACAATAATATTATCACTTAAAACCTTAATGTATAGTCGAATTGCCTAGTCATTGTGCAGACAGAATGAAACATTAGCATAAAAGTATTCTTCTGTATCAATTTATGTGACTTGTTTCACTTACTAAGAAGTAATTGGCTAATTTTTAAAACTAAATTAGATTTGATATCTAACGAAATTGGAGATCAGAACCATCAAAATATTTCAATTGATGAACAAAGCTGAGCTTGTGACAAAAGGTTCTAGATGTCATAGGAATTGAGGGGAATGAACTCAGTGTTATTTCCATTTCTATAAAGTGTATATATACAAGTGTCTAAGAGAAAAACATAAAAATATCTTAATTACAAAATTGTCACTCTAACTAATTCAACTACATTGACCAATATTGACTAATCAACTACACAACTAAGTCCACACAACTGTTATACACATAAATATCACATGAACCATTCTCAATACACCCCCTCAAGTTGGAGGTGAGGAATTCACTGCCAACTTGCTGATAAGATCAGAATGTCTAACCCTCGTAAATACCTTTGTCAGGATATCAGCCAATTGGGTAGAAGTGAAATGTGATGTAGTGTAACTAGCCCATCATGTATCTTGTCTCGCCCAAAGTGGCAATACTCTTCGATATGCTTTGTCCTCTCATGGAATACATGGTTCCTTGCAATATGAACAACTGCTTGATTGTCACAAAACACAGGCATGGGATTGATGTACATAACTGTTAATTCTTCAAGCAATCTAATTAACCTTTACTCTGCTTCTGTAGAAGATAATGAGACAGTGGTTTATTTTTCTGACTTCCAACTAATAGGGCTATCCCAAGCAACACAATGTACCAACAATAATATACCCAGTAAAATCTCACTAGCGGGATCTGAGGAGAGTAAAATATACGCAGATCTTACCCCTACCCCGAAAAGGATAGAAAGGCTATTTCCCGGAGACTCTCGGCTCAACAAGAGAGACAATAAAATCATAAAAGAAACAAAAGAAAAGGTATGTAACAACAAAATATGCCATAAAGAAAATAACAACAACAAATAAGTGAAAGGACAATAACACAAAACTAAGCAAAATAACAATGTGAACCAACATAGACCGCTAACAAACCTAAACAAAACTCTATCAGACTACCCGGTACGAAGAGGGAAGAACTCTCGACTACCCCTAGCCTACCACCCTAATGCTTGACCTCCACATGTTCTTGTCAAAAGCCATGTCCTCGGAAATCTGAAGTCATGCCATGTCCTGCCTTATCACCTCGCCCCAATACTTCTTAGGCTTCCCTCTACCTCTTCTCGTACCTGCCAAAGTCAACCGCTCACACCTCCTAACCGGTGCATCTAGGCTTCTCCTCTGCACGTGTCCGAACCATCTAAGTCGTGCTTCCCGCATCTTGTCATCCACGGAAGCCACGCCTACCCTCTCCCGAATATCTTCATTCATAATCTTATCCAGCCTAGTGTGCCCACACATCCATCTCAACATCCTCATTTCGGCTACTTTCATCTTCTGGATATGTGAATTCTTGACTAGCTAACACTCAGCTTCCAACATGGCCGGTCTAACAACCGCTCTATAGAACTTACCTTTGAGTTTCGGTGGCACATTCTTGTCACACAGGACTCCAGACGCTAACCTCCATTTCATCCACCCACCTCAATACGGTGCGTAACATCCCCGTCGATCTCCCTATCTCCCTGGATAATTGACCCTAAGTACTTAAAACTTTCTCTCTTGAGGATGACCTGTGAGTCAAGCCTGACTTCCACATCAACTTCCCCTACACATAGTTGAACTTACATTCCACATATTCCGTCTTAGTCCTACTCAACTTGAAACCTTTAGACTCCAGGGCCTGCCTCCATACCTCCAGTCTCCCATTGACGCCGCCTCGCGTCTCATCAATCAGAACTATATCATCAGCGAACAACATACACTATGGCACCTCTCCTTGGATATGGTGTGTCAGTGCGTCCATCACCAGAGCAAATAAGAACGGGCTGAGCACATATCCTTGGTGTAACCCCATAACAACTGGAAAAGGCTCTAAGTCACCTCCCACAGTCCTTACCCGAGTCATAGCTCAATCATACATTTCCTTCTTCGTCTTAATGTAAGCCACCAACACACCTTTCACCTCCAGACACCTCCAAAGGACGTCCCTAGGAACCTTGTCATACGCCTTATCTAGGTCAATAAAAACCATATGCAAATCCCTCCTCATATCCCTACATAGTTCCACCAACCTCCTGATAAGGTGGATAGCTTCTTCAGTAGAACGACCCGACATGAACCCGAACTAGTTTTATGATATAGACACCTCCCTCCTTATCCTCCCTTCCACCACCCTCTCCCACACTTTCATGGTATGACTTAGTAATTTGATACCCTTATAGTTGTTACAATTATGGATATCCCTTTGTTCTTATACACTGGAACCATTGTACTCCACCGCCACTCATCAGGCATCCTCTTTGTCCTGAAGATAACATTAAACAACCCATTCATCCACTCCAAGCATGCTCTACCCGCATATCTCCAAAACTCTACTGGAATCTCGTCGGGTCCGATCACTTTGACCTGACTCATCTTACCCATCGCACCACGACCTCCTAAACCTTAATGAGCCTATAATACCTAAAGTCTCAGTGACTCTCGAAGTTCCCCAATTGCCCTAAATTTATGTTTCCATCCCCCTCTTCAGTCATAAGTTCATGAAAGTACGACTGCCATCTTTGCCTAATCTGGGCCTCTTCCATCAATACTCGACCGTCCTCATATTTGATGCACCTCACTTGATCCAGGTCGTGAGCCTTCTTATCTCTCACGTTGGCCAACCGAAATAAATTTTTGTCCCCACCTTTGCCCCCCAAGTTCCACATAAAGTCGACCAAAAGTAGCACAATCTACCCACTCACAGATTTCCTTGAACCACGGAAAGCAACCCAACCCGAGTCACAATATGCACTGATAGCATAGATGGGATCATTGGACAAAAATATCCCAAAAGTAGGATCATTCTTTAAGTATCTAAGAACATGTATAACGACCTTTAGATGAGGTTCCCTTGATGCCTGCATAAACTGGCTCAAATGTTGGACATTATAGGCTATATCCAGTCTTGTGTTTGTTAGGGTGTTCAATTTTCCAACTAGCTTCCTTTAATACCTTGGATTAGATAACAAGGTTCCTTCTTCATTCCTCAATTTAATGGTAGAATCAAGTGGAGAGCTAACAGTAGAGTATGTCAAGCAATCATACTCTTTTAACAGGTCCATACTAAATTTTTCTTTGGCAAATCAGTACTCCATCAGCCTTATACAACATCTCTAACCCCAAGAAGTAGTGTGATTTCTCAAGATCCTTTATCCTGAATTGATTGTGGAGGAAAACCTTCAATTCTTTAATTTCCTCAAAGTTGGTGCCAGTAAGAATCACATCATCTACATATACAACCACAAAAACGGTTGAGTTCCCATGTTTCTTGTAAAACAAGAGGTAATCACTAGCTGAATGTTTGAAACCCCTAGAATGCAAGGACTCTGTCAACTTGTCATACCATTGTCTGCTAGCTTGTTTTAAACCATATAATAACTTCCTAAGTTTGCACACTAGTTTTCTATTGGGGACCATTAAACCTTGTGGAACCTCCATGTACAATTCTTCATGTAGATCTCCATGAAGAAATGCATTATTGACATCTAGTTGATAAAGATCCCATCCTCTATTTACTACAATGCTAATTAGTGTTCTGACTGTGTCATCTTCACCACTGGTGAAAAAGTTTCTGTGTAATCAATTCCTGATTCTTGTGCGTGTCCCTTCACTATAAGTCTTGATTTGAATATTTCTACACTTCCATCTGCCTTATGTTTGACCTTGTTTACCCATTTACAACCTATAGCTTTCTATCCTACAGGTAATTCAACTATATACCAAGTATGGTTAGCATATGATAACGTCCGAATCCACTACTAAAAAGTAAATGGACGTGGTCGCATGCAATAAAATTTACCAAACTATGAGTCGGGGTCGAATCCCATAGACAATAATATGCAGGCGATTGGGCGTGTAGGAGAATTATCACTTATTATGCTAAGCCAAACACTTAGAAAGATTTTGAGAAAATATTTCTAACTAATTGCTAAAATATAAACTAACCTAGAAAGTAAGCAAAATGACCATTGGCCACAAGCATGGATCCAATGGGAATTACACTCAAGTTATTATTCAATGTATTTTATAATTTTACAAATATGATTGAGTTTATGTTAATTAGCCTCGGGTAATAATTCTATATTAGCTTCTTCCGACGACTAACAAGACTTTCTAATTGAATTATCCCTAAAATAATTAAGAGATTAAGCACACCCGAATACGGGTACAAGTAGTTCAATCCTATCCCTAGGTCGAATCTATTAAGTGAGGGTTAACACCTCAAGTTTTTGTTAACTAACTTTCCCAACCCCAAATTATGTTTTTCAAAATTAATGCGAAGTTAATGGGCGAGTCGTAGGGTTAGTTAATCCCTTTGGAAACGTTAAAGAAGAAGAATGATTAAGGAAAAAATAACTTACTTTAATATAAATAAAAACCATTCAATACCACACTTTAAATATGAATATTCCCATAAACAATATTAAAGTGTTGAAAAATATACTACACACTTAGATATTCAATACAAAGCAAGAAAAAAAGAAATGAACATAAATGGGTAAGAAATTCTCAACCAACAGCTTCAAATCTTCAAGACCCAAGTGTGTATGCAAGAACCCTAGCTCCAAATCTTGTGTTCTCTAGTCAGGAGACTGAAAAAGATGCCAAAGATGTCAAGAGATCGGCCAAAGATTTCAAGAGAACGAACAAAGATATTTTACAAATGAGCTAGGTCGTATATTTGTGAGTTTGGGTAGAGAAAATGCGAAAATGCTAAGATTGTCCATGGCTGAAGCTCGTTGACTGCACATGCGGAAAATCATCGCAGGTACAGCTACACAAAGCCGACACTCTTCCGTAGATGCGTTACCTGGTGGAGAACTGCTTGCTCGACGATGCGGACATGTCGCCGCAGAAGCGGCTTCGCGAATGCAGATTGTCAACCGCAAATGCGATCCTAGTGGATGATTGGTAGTTACGTAGATGCATCCCTTTACTCGCAGATGCGAGATCGCAAAAGGGAAAAGTGTTTTGTAAATGCAAAATCATTGAAGGATTTTGCACTATTTCACTCTCTTTTGCTTAATTCCACTTTATTTGATTTCAATTCCCTTCAAGACTTCACTTACCTGAAAATTTAGCAATTCACACCATAAACAACCTCATATTATAATTAAATGACACAAAGTCTAAATAAAAGAGACTAAAATAAATGGTAAAATCACCACTCATCAACACCTCCAACTTAAAGCTTTTGCTTGTCCTCAAGCAAATCAAAACCAATTACTCAATGAGGTTCTACCATTTAAAACTCAATTAGCATCGCTATCATCTTCAAATCACATTCTCCAATTAAGCACAACACTTATGATTTTGGTTGGTACTAATAATTAGGATCAAGTATGTTAACTTCAACCAAACAACTCCATCATTTAAAACAATCTCAAGAATGCAATGGAGTTTCAAAATAATCAAGTGACAATAACCAAGCTTCAAGAAGTGACTCAAAATCACTAGTCTACTACATATTCTCAAGTTACTCAATTCACAATATGTCAATGTCACCAATCCATCATAATCCATGTGCCATCACAAGAAAGAAAGTCCAAAATCGCAATTTATAATAACAATATAAGAGACAAATGCACTAAGAGACTCACTCTCAACAAAGAATTTCAAGTGCAACAATATATCATGCCATAAGCTTGCCCTTATTTTAATTCGCCGCCTATTCAAGAACATTCAATTGGAGATCCTATAAGGACTTTTTAAGCTTGTAAAGTAGGCTTAATGAAGAGTAGGATAAGCATTTGGGATACAAGTGACTACACCCTCCTTGAACACTAGTCACATTTATCTTTCTTTTTGCACTTTTCTTCTTTTTAAACCACATAGCCCTTACTGACATCTAGTTACCAACATAAAGTCATCTTAAAGTACTTATCTAATTTCTCAAGACTCCAAATATTTTTTTAAATATATATACATATATTTTCTTTTGTTTTTCTTTTGGAGCTTGAGTATCTTCATATAAACAACTTTGAGGTATATGCTTCTAGATACAATGTACATCTTCACCATTCCCAATTAACACCAATACCCCAACTTAGACTTTTAGCCTCATTCTTAACATTCAAGTAGGGACGAGTTCAAAAGAGGGAATTTTCACAACGGGTTAAGGTTTGTAATGTGTTATCCAAAGAAAGGGTTAAAGGCTCAAATAGGGTTAACTAGTGATAATATTTATGCAATGGTAGGTTCGAACGGCTAAAAAAGCCTTTTTTTTAAGATCACAAAGAATGCCTAAGGTCATCCCTCCAACTAAACTAAATTAACATTAGCATTCAATGACCAACCGGACAAGTTCTAGGTGATAAAAGTCAACACAAGAGTTATTTTAAACAAAAACTAACACACATGGCACATGAATGTAATGACCTGGCCGATCGTTTCGAGAGTTGTAATCTCGTTTCCCTATTTTCTGCTCCTTTTGTGTTCTACAACTATTATATGACTTACCGAGTAAGTTGGTTCGGGTCCGCAGAAATTCAGAGTGAATTGAGACGCATAGTCTCTTAATT
The DNA here is from genome assembly GCA_005239495.1 of Nicotiana undulata. Classification (NCBI taxonomy): domain Eukaryota; kingdom Viridiplantae; phylum Streptophyta; class Magnoliopsida; order Solanales; family Solanaceae; genus Nicotiana; species Nicotiana undulata. The sequence continues at coordinate 60,756 of ML296308.1, forward strand.
GAAATCTTAAGTTGGAAAAGTCGACCGGATGTCGACTTATGTATAAACGACCTCGGATTTGAATTTTTATGGTTCTGTTAGCTTCATTAGGTAATTTTGGACTTAGTAGCGTGACCGGAATCTGATTTGGAGGTCCATCGTAGAATTAGGCTTGAAATAACAAAAGTTGGAATTTTGAGAGTGGACTTTTGATATGGGGTCAGAATTGGATTTCCGGAAGTTGGAGTAGGTTTGTGGTGTCATTTATGACTTTTGTGCAAAATTTGAAGTCAATCGGACATGATTTGATAGGTTTCAGTGACGTTTGTGGAATTTGGAGATTTCAAAGTTCATTAGGCTTGATCCCTGTGTAATTCATGTTTTTGATGTTGTTTGAGGTGATTTGAGGATTCGACTAAGTTCGTATTGTGATTTAGGGCTTGTCGGTATGTTTGGTTGAGGTCTCAGGGGCCTCAGGTTTTTCGGGTGATTAACGAACCAGGTTTTGAAGTTTGAAGACTGCTGAAGTTGGCTTGTGGCTGGTGGGATCGCACCTGTGAGGGTATTAGCCGCATGTGCGGCAGGTTGGATGCAGGTGCGGAAAAGAGTGGAGACCAGCAGAGGTCGCAGGTGCGATGGATTCTCCACACCTCCGTTGGCGCAGATGCAGACAAATGGTCGCAGGTGTGGGGGAAACTGAAGTTAGTATTTTGAGCATAAGCGCTTGTCTTTCCGCACTAGCGGGCGCGCAGGTGCGAGCCCAGGCTCCGTATGTGCGGTAATGCCTGGGAGAACCAATTTAAGCGAGGCTTTGAGATTTTTCGCCATTTTCATCATTTTAAGCTCGGACTTTGGAGTTTTTTTAAAGGGGTTTTTGAAGAGATTACTGAGGTAAGCTTCTTGTATTTTTTTTCTTTTCAATAATGATGTTTCCCCACTGATTTCCCACCTAGTTGGTGTGTTTTTTAGGTGAAAATTAGGGGTTTGAGGCTAGGGATTTAGAGAATGAATTTTGGGGATTTGAAGGACATTTGGTGTCGGATTTTAGTAAATTTGATATGGTTAGACTCGTGAGTAAATGAGCTTTCGGGTTTTGAAACTTTTGTCAGATTTTGAGACGTGGGCCGGGTTGAGCCGATTTTGGATTTTTGGCTATAATTTAGTATTTTCTTGTGGAATTGATCCCTTTAGCCTATATTAATAGTGTTGTACTGCTTGTGGCTAGATTCGGGACGTTTGGAGACTGATTTGAGAGGCAAAGGCATTTTGGAGTAGAGTTTTGCCCGGATAGAGGTAAGTAACACTTTCAAACTTGGTTTTGAGAGTTCAAAATCCCGAATTATGTATTATGTAATTGGCATTGAGGTGACACACATGCCAAGTGACGGGCGTGCACCGTGAAAATTGTGACTCGGTCGATTCCATGGCATGGTATAGTGGTTCTATCTTGTTGATACCCGTGTTTTCGTCATCTGATAAAGTAATTGAGCTCTCATCATGCTAGATATCATGTTTAGCCTTTACGTCGGTACTATTGGGACCCATTATGGTCGTTTCTTGTTGTCATCTTATTGATTTCATTGACATTTCGTACTCAGTCATATCTATGCATCTCATATCATATCCCGGTCTCTTTTGTTATTTATTGATACACCGTATCATTATTTTCAGGCTAATTTTATGACATTGTGAGCCCGTGAGTGAGACTAGACAGATTGTCGATTGAGTGAGGACGAGAGCCTGATTATGAGTGACAGTTATGGGATCATGTTGTACGTCGTAGCGGTTATATTAATTTACGATAGCGCTAGGGCTGAAGGAGCCCCTACGGAGTCTGTACACACCCCTGTGAGCACGGTTGATACTATAGAGGGATGGATCTTCCCTGGACAAGATCTTTTCTGAAGCATGATATACCTGGAGATGGATCTTCTCCATGGGCTGGATTGGCCCTCCTCGGTACAGGGTGACTGATGAGCAGTGATGTATATATTCTAGGATGGATCTTCCCTAGGCCGTATGAGCCATATACAGTACTGAATGGTTGAGCATTTGAGAGCATGAGCACATGAGGTTGTTAGCATGGTGCATCACATACAGTATGTGCATTGGCATGTAGAATTAGAAGATTTATATTCTTCGCATTGTTTAGAGTTGATATATTTTACTGTTTTGAACTATCTATTTAACTTGAAAGCATGCCTACAATTGTGCATTGTTATTTCTATTTTTAACTGCACCGGTTGAGTTCGTCACTACCCTTCAGTCCAAAGGTTGTACTTGTTACTTACTGAGTTGGTTGTACTCACGTTACTTCCTGCACCGCATGTGCAGATCCGGGTGCTTTGGGACACGACAATTTCTAATCGAGGAGTCAGGATTTAGAGATAATCGAGGTAGCTGCATGGCATTCACATGCCTTGACTCTCCTTCTTTATCTCTATCTATACTTTAGTTTTATTCCCTAGACATTGTAGTATACTGTGTTCCGCTCTAGATGTTCATGTACTCTGTGACACCCCAGTTTTGGAATATATTGTATCGTATTTCGGATTATTTCTGTTTCAAAAAGGTTTTCTTCAATATTAATTGCTTCCATTTTTATTTTCAAAGTTTTTACTGTGTTGAGATGTTGAGTAGTGGCTTGCTAGTTCCACGACAGGCGCCATCATGACGGTTGATTTTTCGTTCATGACAATAAACTAATCAAGACGGATCAATTTCACTTCTTAATAAGAAAAATTAGAGCAATATCATGCCAACTAATGAGAAAAGTATCACAAATGAGCCTAAAAGTTATCACAAAATCCATTCTTCTCCCATGCAACTCACTTTTTTCATGTACAACCATATTTCGGAGGGGTATTCTTAATTCACACATCACATACAAGAGACAAATTTTATTAGTACCAAACAATACTAAAGTCTCCATCTTAACAAAACAAGACTACTTCCTTTAAGAAAGTTGGCACGCCATGCATCATAAGAAAAGGTCACCCGGGTCAACACAAAAATATTCCTTAGGAAAGAACCGTTGCATTAAGAATACCCAGGGAAATTTATGGAAAATTATATTACTACTTAAAGATATAAAATTAAAATAACTAAAAACTACTAAAGAAAATAAAATAACAAAAGGAATAAAAATAAAATAACTAAAAACTATAAAATAAAATAAAATAAGAAAAGTAACTAATACTAAAGGAATAAAAATAACATAAACTAAACACTACTAAAGAAAATAAATAACTAAATAAAGAAAAACAAAATAGAATAACAAAAGTGACTAATCCACATATATATCACCAATTCACAAACTACGTTCGGCAAGAGCAGATAAACAATAGTAAAATAAGACCGTCAAGGACAACCAATATCCATACAAAAGCTTAAGCCTGCAAGGGCACAAGTCAAGCATCAATGTACAAATAAATTATACTCCCTAAATCCACCCCCAACTAAAAATACTACAGTGTCCTCACTGCACAGTATCCGAATAAAATAAGAGTAGTTTGAGGGTATCCCTGAGGTCTGCATCTGACTAGAAGACTGTGGGAAAAGGCTTATCAATGATGTGTAGATATCTCGGCCTCATCATCATCGGTATCTTCGGTATCAGCATCAGCAGCATTCGACAAGAATGAATATGCTTCACTATCATCTTTGTCCTCGTCCGGTATCTTCCTGTTCGGCTGCCCCTATTTAAAGATGGCCTTGATATCTCTCCACATCTTTACAATTAACTTTCCCTTCTTCTTATTTCTCTATTTATCCTTCTGGAAGTCTGCCTGAAGATCTACATGCGCCTTGTCCATATTACCATAGGCTACCTTGAGCCTGCTAACAGAAGCTGCCTACTTCTCCTGAGACTCTGCCTGCTTGTTCTGGGCCTCCAGGTAGGTCTTCATTTCTTCCCTAGTATATTAGTTAGGCATATGCTGGGAGTGTAAGGACCCACTATGGAGTTGTGAAACTAAGTCATGAATGGAGGCAAGTTGGGAATTTAGCATCCTAAATGGTCCCTCGGCATGTGTGGCTCGTGAGGAGGACCCCTCACCTACATCAATATAAATCTTCCTCTTCTTGATCTTTAGCACACTGCCTTCTCATGTCACTCTCAAATCTCAGTGGGTGAAAGGTTTTGTCCTCCGGTGTCACATGATCTCCATCCCATTCCTCAACCTGCGCACGCCGGCACAACTCTCTAATCAATGATGGAAATATCAATGTCGAGCCACCTTGAAGAACATACTCCTTCAGCTCCTGAACGACGTATTAACCCACATTCATTGGAATGCCATCAAGGATACAAGTAATTATCAGGGCCCTAGTATATGTGACATCATACATGTTCCCACAAGGAGACACTCTGCTCATAATGATATACAACCATATTTTTGCTTCAGCTGTGAAATCACCATATTTTATGCCATTAATCTTTTTAGCCCAAGTCACTCTTTGACCTGTAGGAAAAATCTTTGAGACTAGCCAATCACCATTGTCGCATGTATCTCTTTCTTGCATTGGCTCGGGCGGATGATTTTGAAGCCCATAGACATCATTTATCTCTTCAAGTACAAATTTCACAATCTTTCCCTTATTGTAAGTTCATGGTTTTGGAAATGTGTATGCTTTAAGTTTGCATAAAATTCCCTCACCCACTCCAGTCGTGGAGTGGGGATGAAGCAGGTCTAGTCATATGAAACTAGTCGGCCATGGAAATTCGGAAGGAACTCGACCACTTTGTCATCGAAAACTACTTTCTCAAGTTTGAGTTTCTTTGTAAGGAGATTATCAAAACACCGGTTTTTACAATCAGAAGATATAAATATGTTGGTATCATAGTTCAAATCCTCAGCCAATTCTTCAATTTCGTGATCAAGCGCCACATTATTGTTCATGTTCGCGTCTATTTTTTGCTCAAAGTACCTAGAAACATCAAAACAAAGTTAGTCGGGAATTAGAGTTATGTTAAAAACATAAAAGAACATAAACTAGGCCAAATAATCGAGCCAAACGGGCTCTAGAAGATCCAGTTACAAAGCTACAGGAATTGCACAATTCTGCCAGTCTTCGCACATGCGGAATGTTTGACCCATGTTTGGCTCCACTTCTATGAAAGATGTGTCGCTTCTGCAAACTTTTACTTCTGAACGAAAATTGCACCTGCGGAAGAGTCATCACAGGTGAGAGGCCGCACCTGCGGTCCCTTTTCCGCTTCTGTGATGTTCATTAGAGGGTTCAAAAGCCAGAAATTGCTGACTCTTTTCAATTTCGAACATGATTTTGGCACACAATTTAAACTTAATACTTCTAAATTGGTGCATTAAAGTATTAGGAGACTCAATTACACGTGATTTCAAGGCCAATGGCAAGATTATTTCACTTGGACAATTCTCCGAACACATGACAAGCATTGAGTGTATTGACTTTTCTTAAAACGATTTGGGTAATTCAGACTTCCCCAATTTATTTTCAATAGCACCAAGCAAACACACTACACTCAACCAATTTCCCTCACTCCTAAAGCTTAGGAAAGAGTAAATGAAGAAGAAAAGAGAAGGATAGTGGAGATAAAGATTATACATGAGTTGTCTTGTGTGAGAGAAATAGAGTGCATGAGCAGTGCAGATAAATATGAGAGATGATAGGAGTTATATATTGGGGAAAGAGGGTTTTTAATTTCACTTGCTTAAGAACATATGGGCACTTTAAAATTACCCGACAAGTCGCATCTCTGGATTTTAGACCACTTCTGCGCCTACGCTTTTGAGGCTGGTAAACCGCTTCTGCGATGTTTCCGCATCTGCGCTTCATTTGATGCTTTTGCGAGGCCGCATCTGCGAGCAAAGTTTCGCAGATGCGGTTGCACCAGATGACTGATGCACAGACTGGGAAGCCATTGTTTTATTCACTCCAACGCTTTAGACTCCTGAATTCAACTCCAAAAAAATATGAAACTTTGTAGATTAGTCAAAAATAATGTAATAAACTATTCTAAAAAATACAATTTCAAAAATGACTTCAAATTTGAAAACGGTGGGTGTGTGCTTGGCCAATGTGCGACCGCATTTTCGATCATATAACTGTTATGCGATCGCGTTATTTTTGCAACAGAAAAGCAAGCTTAGCCACTTTTTGTTCACTTTCCCTGCACTCTAAGATACACACACATCAAAATGTTCAACCAAAATAAATAATTTGCAAAAGTAAAAATCTAACAACAACATTTGAAAACGATGTGTTACTTCCCACCAAGCGCAACATTTAACGTCGTGGCACGACACGAATCAACTTTACCACTTTTCTCTCCACTTAGAAGATATGAATTTGGCGCTTAAATTTGAATCAAACTTGTGACCACGAGCGACGGGGGGGGGGGGTAAGTAGATGATCAAGCCATTTGCTTTATTTTTCATTTCTTGGATTTCATGTGAAGAATGTCATTTTTCCTTCTTGTACCTTCAAATTGTAAGATGTATGTCCCTTGACTCTCCTCTTTGCAATCCCTCATTGACTCATGTAGTTAAATTCCAATATCACCACATAATTCTAGTGTTGAGAAATGCTTGAAATGTGATATCAAGCCTCCAAATTTCAATTCTTTAAGGGTTTTGACATCCTCTTGGTCCCCCGAACTAGAGCCACTCAACCATCATTTCAACTACATCGGTTAACTCTAATTCTAATTTTTTTTTCGGCATCACCAACAAGTATGAAGTCGGTTGGCGGATGTTCAATTCTTGATTCCTCAAAATAAAGCTCACTTTCTTCCTCGAAGTTGGACTTTTCTTAAATTTCCACACTCTCAAGTTGGTGGGCATAATGAGCCTCAACCAATATTTTCATTTGATCTTCCAAGGTGCAGATATTTTCATCATTTTGAGTCAGTACTTGCTTCAAGTCCTCGAGTGCCAAATTGTGCTTCTCCTCATTTTCAAGAATGGCCTCCAACATGAGCATCATCCTCTCATTTTGAGAATTTGAGAGTTCTTCTTGGATCAAGTGCCAAAGAAGGATTTTCGGCTTCAACCTCTAAGGAAGGTTCTTAGCTATCATTCACTTCCGGGGCTTTTTGGACTTCTAAAGATTCAAGCATTTCTCCCATTTGTGAGTTCAATCTTTCAAGCGCCAAATCATTTTGGAGACTATATTTCAAAAGCTCCTCCAAGGCATTTTGCTCTTTGTTTCCTCCTTCAAGTAGGCATCATGAGCTTGAACTCGCCAATTTTACCATGCTCAATTTCTTCCACTTCCATATCCCTATACTTGTTATCACAAAAATTAGAATCATCACAGTGGGGGTTCGGGGAAGGGAAAGAAAAATAAGCACCATTATCCCAATGGCCACTTTGACACCACACATATCACAAATACTCCACTCATGAGCTTGAGATTGTGCACACAATACACCCCCGGAAGAATTTAAATAATTTTGCCACGAGTGTGGTCCTCCACAATAAGGACAAGGGTCATCAAAGTATGAACAACTATCATCCGACGAATTTTCATTACATGATGCCATGTTTAAAAAACTAAGAGAATTTACTAGAAACAACAAGAAAAATAAAAAAAGATAGAAAAATAATCACACAAATATTTACACATTTGAACCAAACACATGTACGCTTACTTCTTAAACAACCTAAATACGCCAAATTTTTTCGAGGCAATGGCGCCAATTTAGTGACGTCCAAATCTACTACTAAAAAGTAAATGGACATGGTCGCACGCAATATAATTTACCCAACTATGAGTCCTGTTCAAATCTCACATAGAACAATATGTAGACGATTAGGCGTGTAAGAGAATTATCACTTATTATGCGAAGCCAAACACTTAGAAGGATTTTGAGAAAAATATTTATAACTAATTGCGAAAATATAAACTAACCTAGAAAGCAAGTAATGATCAATGGCAAAAAGCATGGATGCAATGGGAATTACACTCAAGTAACGATCCAACGTATTACACAATTTTACAAATATGAGCGAGTTTATGTTAATTAGCCTTGAGTAATAATTCTATATTAGCTTCTTCGAAGACTAACAAGGGTTCCTAATTGAATTGTCCCTAAAAAATTAAGAAATTAAGCACAACCGAATATGGCTACAAGTAGTTCAATCTTATCCCTAGGTAGAATCTATGAAGTGAGGGTTAACGGCTTAAGTTCTTATTAATTAATCTTTCCAACCCCAAATTATCTTTTTCAAAATTAATTCGACGTTAGTGGGCGAGTCCTAGGATTAGATAATCCCTTTGGAAACATTCAATACCACGAATGATTAAAGAAATAATAACTCACTTCAATATAAATAAAAATTGTTATAAGCCCAACAAGATATTTAATTCACACTTTAAATATAAATATTCCAATAAACAAGATTCAAGTGTTGGTAAAACAAAACTACACACTTAGATATTAAATACAAAGCAAGAAAATGAACATAAATGAGTAAGACATTCTCAACCAAAAGCTTCAAATCTTCAAGACCCAAGTGTGTGTGCAAGAACCCTAGCTCCCAAACTTATCTTCTCTAGTCAAGAGACTGAAATAAGCCAAAGATGTCCAAAGATCGGCCAAAGATATCCAGAGACTGGCCAAAGATATTTTACAAATGAGTTAGGTCATGTATTTGTGGGTTTGGGATAGAGAAAATGTGAATGCCAAGACTTCCCATAGCCGAAGCTCGTTGATCGCACATGCGAAAAATCATCGCAGGTGCGGCTCCACAAAAGCGGACACTCTTTCACAGATACATAACCTCGTGGAGAGCTGCCTGCTCCGTAGAAGAGGCTCCGCAGATGCAGATTGTCAACCGTAGATGCGACCCTAGTGGATGATTGGTAGTTACGCAGATGCGACCCTCTACTCGCAGAAGCGAAAAATGTTTTGCAAATGCGAAATCACTGAATTTGATTTCAATTCTCTCCAATACTTCATTTACCTTAAAATCTAGCAATACACACCATAAATAAACCTCATATTATAATTAAAGGACACAAAATCTAAAGAAAAAGGGCTAAAATAAATGGTAAAATTACAACTCATCAGCATATAAAGCTTCAAATTCCTGTGTCATTACCATTTGCCATGCAGGATTCATAGATGCCTCCTCATAAGAAGATGGCTCACAATCATGTGAAATTTTTCTAAGTAATTTTTGACTTTCAAGATGCAAGACATTGAAAGAAACATGTTCTTTGTTGCTGCAGAATGCATTGAATGGCGTGGCAATAGTGTGGTGTTCAGGTTCTGTGTTATGAGGTTTGGCAAAGAGTACACATAGTCTTTGAGGTGCGCAAGTGTGTTATGTGTGCTTCCTGATCTTCTAGGTTCAAAGGATTTGTTTGAAGACTGTTAGACTTAATGACTTGAGGTTCAATGGATTGTACCTGTGTGGATGATTGAGAAACAAGGTTGGCTTCTGGAAACATGTGTGAACTTGACATATCCTGATTAGGTGTTGTTGAACTAGGTAGAGACAAAGGTGCATCATTATTTGGTACAGGTATACTAGTAACAGAAATTGATGCATCTTTATCATACATTCTAAAATCATTAGAAATCTCAGAAGTAGAATGGGAACAAGATGGATTAGAATTCATCAGATGCAATACAGAAGGAAAACTGAAATCTTTTCATGGAACATTACATTACATCTCTAGATATATGTATTTTCTTCGTGGCCAAGTCTAGGACCTTGTAACCCTTTGTACACAAGGGATAACCTACAAGCACATGGGGTGTGGCTCTTTGTTCAAACTCGTCTTTATGAGTCTTTAGTGTACAAGAGTAGCATATGCAACCAAAACTCTTAAGTTTTGAATATTTGGGCTTTTTGTTATATATAAGTTCAAAAGGGCTTTTGTTATTAAGAATAGTGGATGGGATCATGATTACCATGTAGGTGGCTGTTAGAATGCACTCTCCCCAGTACCTTATAGGAAGTTTGGACTGGTAAAGTAAGGCATTAGTTGTTTCAAGTAGGTATTTGTATTTTCTTTCCATCACACCATTTTGTTGTGGTATGTATGAACAAGTTTTATGATGTATTATGCCCTTTTCTTGGAAGTATGTTATGGTTTCATTGTTGACAAATTCTAGACCATTATCAGATCTAATGGTCTTAACTGAGGTACCAAACTATTTTTCAATCATAGACAGAAAAGCGTTAATGGCATGAATGTCTTACTTTTGCAGCTTAAGAGGTGATTCCCGTTGACCTAGTAAAATCATCAACCATGATGAGGAAGTATTTGTAATTATCATGTGTGAATATGTTGTAGGGTCCCCATAGGTCTACATGAAGTAATTCAAGAATTTTGGTGGATGAAGTGGTCCTTTCAGGGAATGGTAGCCTTGTTTGTCTGGACATAGGGCAGATTGAACAACTAAAGGGTTATTTAGGAGCAAAATTGGATGGTATAGTAGATATTTTCCTTATTTTTACTAAGGGTACATGACATAGCCTATTGTGCCACAAGTAGTCAACGTTATTTCCATAAGATGAAGAACATATAAGAGAAGAATTCACAGTAAAATGATCATTTTTATAGCATGAATGGATTGAAGTAGTGGGTGGATTCAACTCTGAACAATTATGACACTTTGAACAAAGAAAATACAATCCTCCTTGTCTTACCAATCTCTAGAGGCCTTTTCGTTTAAAGGGCCTACATAAGACAAAGATATTTTTTGAAATTAACCATGCAATCAAGATGCACTGTTAATGAGTGGATTGATATAAGATTGTATTTGAAGTTAGGTACATACATAACTCTAACCAGAGTTAGTCTAGGACTAAGAAAAGCATCACCAATTTCTGTCACTTTCACCCTATATCCATTAGGTAAGGCGACAAGGAAGGGGTAAGGTAGGGTTCTAATTTTAGTGAGAAAAGACTTTCTATATGTCATATGGTTTGAAGCTCCACTATCTAAAATCCATAGGTAAGTAATTGAATTTAAACATTGACATGTGCTTGTTTCAGCTATCTCTTTGTAAGTAGAGCAAGCTAGAATACCTGCAAAGTTCACAACTCCACTAGTGATGATGTTTGAGTTTTCCCCTGCACTGTTAGCCTTATAGTTCTCCAGTAAATTTAGCAACTGGTTGTATTGTTGCTTCGTTAGGTTCTAAAGATTTTGGTTATGGTTCCTACTATCAGCATCTCCACAGTTGCAAGCTTGTATCTCTTCACATTGATCATGGACATTTGCAGCAGATCCCGTGTTTCTTCCCTTTGTAAACTTGAAGTCTTGTGGAAATCTATGTAGTCTATAACACGTCTCCCTGGCGTGACCCATCTTTTTGCAGTAGTCATAATACAATTTAGATGTATTAGAGGGAAGTTAGGTTTATGCGAGTTTTGTCCTGCAATGTTGCCTTGTGGTGTATAATTAGTTTTGAATTTGTTGTTTTCTGGTCCATTCACATTCAAAGAAGTGGATTCCATGACTAGGTGACTACTTGGCCTAACTTCTCTCTTTTTCTCCTCCTGAATGGGGATGGAGAAGGCACGTGCAATGCTAGGCAGGGGATTCATCATTAGAATGCATCACCAAACGAATGTGTAGACTTCATTGAATCCCATTATAAACTTAACTAATCTTCGATCTTTTGTTTTGTGCATATTTACTTTGGCACCACAGGTGCATTGGCAGCCAAATTGTGCGTGTGCATTCAAGGTACTAAGCTCCTCCTAGAGCTTCTTCATTTTTGTGTAGTATCCAGTTATATCTAGGGTTCCTTAAGTTAGGTCGTAGATATCGTTTTGCAATTGACAAAGTTTTGCCCCATTCGTTTGATCGTACCTATCCTCGAGCTCTTACCATAACTCCTTTGCATCATTCACGTATTGTAAACTGTCAGCTAAATTCTTTGAGAGTGAGTTCAGAATCCACGACGTTACCATGTCATCGCATCGTGCCCATTGATCGTAGGTTGCTTCTCCAACATTAGATTTCTCACACTTTCCTGTGATTATTCCGACTTTGTTTTTCACAGAGAGAGCTCTGAGAACGCCTCTCGTCCAGGATCTATAGCCGGCACCATCAAATGTTATTGGTACCAGCAGAGTCCCAGCACTTTCCGATGGGTGCATGTATAGCGAGTTGGTCGAATCCAAAATTGTTGTTGTATCCTAAGTATCCTCGTCTCCAACCATTAATTGGAGCTGAAAATGTGAGAAATTTGATTCAATTAACGATTGAGAGTGTGAGAACCAGTGATTCCCAGACGAAATCACGAAATGAGAACTTCTGATTTGCGATTTCAATTCGGGTGAAGACAATGAGGAAAAGAAGAGAAGATGAACATCGAAAATTACGAGCTGAGCTCTCATACCATGACGAAATTGGAGATCACAAGCATCGAAATATCTCCATTGATGAACCAAGCTGAGCTTGTGAGAGAAGGTTCTAGATGACAGAGGAATTGGGGGAAATGTTATTATATTTCTTTAAAGTGTATATATTCACGTGTGTCAGAGTATAGGAGAAAAATAGAGAAATATCGTAATTACAAAACTACTACTCTAACTAATTCAACTACATTGATCAATATTGACTAATCAATTACACAACTAAGTTTACTCAACTGATATACACATAAATAACACATCAACTTACGACTGTGATAACGATTCTTGACTTAGTAGAAAGCCTATACTAGTCATGTGTAGGGGCCGGGGGGGAAATCTATCACACGGAAGTGGTACGAAATCAAAAATGATAAAGAAGAGTGAGTGAGTATATATGTAAGTCAAAAGTCAAATGCAAAAGAAATTTGTGGGACTAATTCCTTTTAAAATTTAAAAAAAAAAAAAAAAGAAAAAGAAGAACGCGGTATCTTGACAATCTCGAAAGATACACAGAAAACAAACAAAACTATAGACCAAAATATTCACAAGTTGTTATAACTAAAATGGCTAAAAGAGAAGAAATGCTACAATTGAGCTAAGGGGCATCCCTTTATATTGTTTGTCTTCTCATCAACTTATCCATTCATAATTCTCAGTTTCGCACTTCAGCTTTCAGAAAACTCATTAATTAGTTCCATACATCATAATTTGAAATATAATTATGAGGTCAAATATAATTTCATGTCTACTGATATTTTTGTTCGTCCATGAATTAGTGATGGTGAACAAGTATTCTAGCCTTTGTGTGGAAGCAAGGTCCCTGCAATTTTATTACTACAAGCAATTGTTTTCTGAACTCAAGGTTGGCAGAGAATTAAGAAGCTTAAACAGGAATAATAAAGGCAGAGGCGACCCAACAATGTCACCACCAAAACCTAATTGGAATATTCACTTTAAGTTTCCTCCTCCTCGTCCACCACCACCACCTCCACCTCCACCAGCACAGTCAAACTATCCATGAAACTGCCGTAGATTTGTGGAAGGAAAACATCCGTACATGTAGGTTAAAATAAGAAGCAAAACACACGTAGTTCAAGCTTGTGGAGCAAGTGTTTTTGGACTCAAAACAGGTTGGTTTAGTGTGTGTTTTATTTTCGGGTTTTTTCCTTTTTTTATGTGTTTGGATTTTTGTTCAACAACGATTGAGAACATAAAAAATTGAACGATCTCCCGCTCGACCAAGTCGTCCCTCAAAAGCTTGAATACGTCGTTTAAATTTGAACCACACGCCACATCTTTATGCGATCAATAAATTCAATAGTTTTGATCAAAATTCTATATTTATATTAAGAAATACATTGAATATGCATACCCAAAATCTAATAAGCTGTCATTTTCTTAAAATCAGAATCCATAAACTGAAAACTTAGTATATCCTTTTCCTGTTTCCTACCTTCTTCTTTTAAAGGACCTACCTCTTAAATATTGATAAAGACCTCAATTTCAAACAAGCAGAATGGCAAAGACTTCAAGAGTCAAACCGTCAACTTTTCGGAAACGAGTTGGTAATAAAAGTCATGCATGGGACTTCTAGATATTCAACATGTTGAAAGTGGAATAACCAAAAAGAAATTTAACTCTTGGGAAATTAAGTTATCCCAAATCGGTTGCGAGATGTGAAATTAAATTGTCACAATTTTGAATAATTCTTACCTTATTAGTTAAGTTTTATAATTGAGATAGGCTTAAGGGTCTTTTTTTAATATTCTGTTGATCAAATTTTATTTATGTTTCAAATGCTTAATATGATTTCCTCTCATTTGGTCAATATTTCAACCCAATGACATGTGCGAAATAATAATCCAAAAATTAGAGCGAGCTCNTAACTATTCATTCCTCAAATTACTTTTTAAGACTTTTGAAAATGCTATATATATGGGTTAAAAATTGTAAAATGCATACTTTGGTAAACTTAATTTCATATGGCATATATTAGTCAAACTTTGGTAATCTTAATTTCACAATTAGCACAAAAATAAAACTGAAATTAACTACGAACTTCGTTGCTAAATCGCTCGTATCTAGCAAAATTTCTTAATATTCTATTGCAAATGAAATTGACAACAAATTTAAAAGTTTCAGCTATTGATGCAGCCTCTTGTCGATACTACTAGTCTTCTCGCTACCTACTAGAAAAATCCCATCAAGATAGATTGAATCAACGACTTATACTTCAATTAAAGGCACAAGGGCGTAACGAGCACAGAACAGAGGAAATGCACATAGGTCTCCTTGAAGAACGAATCGAGAAGCTGGAAAGTACGCATGTGGCACACCAACCACAAGCACTCCAAATTTTGTGTTAAGATACACAATTTGTCAATCACTAAAACCATTTTTTTTAGTAGTGTAGGGTTACCTCTACTATATGATATTGTTCTGACTTATTGGTCGCTCAAATTAGTGAATGAGCCAGAGCAGCCCTGGCCACCTGTCTTTTAAATTTAAAAGTTTTAGGATTCTTCCATCCTTTTCTTTTCTTTGGATACCAACCATATATAATTCTCACTTAGTTTTCAGAACACTCTTTAGCTCCATATTCTAGAATTTGAAACAATAATGAGGCCAGATATAATTTCATGTCTACTGATGTCCTTACTCATCCATGAATTAGTCATGGTTTCTCAAGTCAAGGCCGCCGGAGAGCTAAAAAGTTTAGACAGAAATAAGGGCAGAGGCACACTAACACCGCCACCACCAAAGCCTAACTTGGGACATCGTTGGAAGCGTGATGTGCCTCCAGCACCACCACCACCTCCAGAAGCACCACCGCTTCCACCAGCACTAGCACCACCGCCTCCACTATCACTAGTGCCACCATCATTTTTACCGTCTCCGCCACCTCCACCATCACCAGCAAGCTAGTTGTGAAGCTCGCCACCGCTATATATGTTGCAGCTATAAGCAGAGGTCGGGGATTCAGAATTTAAATTCTATGGGTTCTTGAGATTTTTAGCTTGAACCCAAATATAATCTTAAAGTTATGGGTTAAATTTTACATTTTAATAAATTTTATCCATAAATTTATATATTTTATTGAAAGTTATGTGTTCAATGGAATTCGCCTCCGGCTAGGAGAGGATTCATAAATTTTATTGACAGAACCACGTGAATATTTTGCAAAATCAGATTGTGCAAAATCGAGCTTGAGAGACAATCTGATTTTGCAAAGTAAGAGGTTAGTCAGCATGTCCACTCCCACATGTACTACTTTTTTCTGATTTTAATAAATCCTTACGGTTCCGTTTTATATTAAAGAAGCTAGTTCGATCGGGATGGGATCTGCTCCAGTTATAAATACTCCAGTATTTATCAATACATACCACGTGCTCCTATAAAATTTTAAAGGCTCATATCTTTTCTCTACCCCTGTTTTCCTTCCAAATGAGCGATGAAAAAACTTCTTCAACAGTTTTTTTGTTTGACTCCAAATTCAAATCTTAAATTATTAAGTAACAATTCAATCTATTTGAGCTCTGCAATTTTTGAGATGGGTAATCCAGCTTTATGAAAAATTAAAGTTAAAAAACATTTTAATTATGTGTAGTATAGCAAAAAAGAAAAAATATGATCTTCTTCTCTATAATTGACTCCTCTGCAGTATGAGACATTTGTGAGATGTTTTGACGGAAATAATATAGATCTTTTCCTGCATTGAAAATCTCTATGTTATGTTAGGACCGAATACAAGGAAGAAAAGAATATAATTATGTAATTCAACAAACTGCTCCTTGAAAAAGCCAACAGATCAAAACGTTTGAATAAATTATATTGTTTCATAATACTATACAACAGCGAGAATAAGCTTGCATTGTCACAAATAAGTAGTGTATATTGAATTTTTTATATTAAAAACGGTAGGTAAAAGGTAAAAAATGATTACTAAATAATGAATAAGGGCAAATAAAGGAAAAAATAAGGTAACAAATTGAAAGTGAATATAGGTTTTCCTAAGAGCATATCAGAGGGGATTTAGGATTTCAAGAAAGTGATAGCACGTCGTCGAAACAGTCAGGGTCTTGCAAGAGCAATAGGAGGCCATTACAGGCCATCTCACACGACATGATAAGGTTACGAGGGAACTAAGGTAGGCGTTGTCGAGCGCCTCCAACAACGCTAATGGGCGAGGCCCATTTCTTCTTGGTGCTCCCACAAACCAAATGATGTAGAGGGTCGACAACAACACCTCGAGGGGTGAGGTCGGCTCCGATGGGCCGGGGGGAACTGATTCGGTCACAACAACGAGAGTGATCCCTTTAAAATCGAACTCATTTGATTTATGAGGGAAGTAAACACCCGAATGTATCAAATTCTGAGCGCACCACCAATGCTGAAAGGGCCGGACTAAAAAAAGTACACACAATTGCCATACAAACCAAGCACGACACTAGAACTTATCCCGGAGCGGTTTAAAATTGCCGATGTGCCGAAGTATGATGGGTATTCAGATCCTCAAGAGCATATCACCACCTATACAACGACGGTAAAGGGAAACGATTTAGCTCCTCCGAGATTGAATCCATTTTTTTGCTGAAGAAATTCGAGGAGACTCTTACAAAGGGAGCTCTGACGTGGTATTCGCTTTTTCCAGATCATTCCATAGACTCCTTTGAGATGCTCGCGGATTCTTTATTCAAGGCCCATGATGGGGCCAGAAAAGTACAGGCTTGAAAGAACGATATATTCAGGATTGGGTAAGGAGAGTCTGAGTTGCTGGGGGAGTTCGTAACTAGGTTCCAGATGGAACAGATGTTGCTACCAGTCGTTCCAGATGAATGGGCGACGGGAGCATTCATCAAAAGTCTGAATTCGAGAAGTTCCGACGCTTCCCAGAAGTTGAAAGAAAGTTTGCTCGAGTTCCGGGAATAACTTGGGCGGTTGTTCACAATCAATGCGAGTCGAAAATAAGGATTGAAGATGAACAGCTCGGTTTCCAACGTTAGTTGAGGTTCGGGACTGGGAGAAAAATAACAAACGGTCATCGGACTGGGGACTGCCGGTATCTGCGTGAAGAGGTGGAGACATTGTAAAAATGGCCATCTTAGGGAATTTTTAAACAACCGGGCTAAAAATAACTACGGTCGTAATCGTGATAATGCAGAGCCTTCAAAAACAGGAGAAGATTCCCCACACTTGACGATCAATATGAGTTTCAGGGGGAACGAGATTAACGGGGTTACATTTTCGGCAGCGAAAAAAATGAAGGTAACAGTGACCTACCACAAAAGACTCCGAGAAGTTTCTGAAGACACCATTACTTTTACGAAGGAAGACGCGAATGGACTAATGTTACCGCATAACGATGCCCTGGCAATCTCTCTAAATGTCTTAGATTTTAAAATTAAAGGTGTTCTGGTGAATCCAGGAATTTCAGCCAATATTATCCAATGAAGAGTGTTGGAGCAAGCCAAGCTCACTGGAAGAATTATTCCGACCACAGAACTCCTCACTAGGTTCAATCAGGCAAGCGTGACAACCCTGGGAAATCTTCCTTCCCAAGAATGTAGAGGGGTGATGAAGACGACCCTTTTCGATGTGGTGGGCGACGATATGAGTTACAATATCATATGGGGAGACCATGGTTGCACAAAATGAAGGTTGTGCCATCAATGTATCATCAATTGCTGAAATTTCCAACTCCCGAGAGAATTAAACAAATAAGAGGTGAGGCTACGAGGGAGATGAACGCAATCTCAATCTCCAATAGCTAAGGGACGGAGCAAGCATCATAACAATTAGAGAAGTCGACGCATGTTCTCGCGCCAAGCGAAGTCGACAAGAGGGAAAGGACGTCATAATCCTATCAGGTGCCAAGGTAATTCCAGGTACTAGAAGAGACGAAGCAACAAGGTCCACAACGGAAGAACTTGAGCAAGTCGCATTATTCAAAAATTTCTAGGAGAGGAAATTCCATTTGGGAACAGGACTGCACTCAGAACTTAGGTCTGGATTTATTAAATTTCTTAAATTTATTGTCTATTGTTTTGCATGGTCGCATGCGGATATGACAGGTATCCCACCGAAAGTGGCCATACATAAGCTAATCTTAGATCCCAACATTCCTCAGGAATGTGTCAAAGAAACATCATATTCTTCCAAGAATATGATCCTTCTCTACCTTCTTCCAGCATGATACCTTCCTAGTTTACTATTTTCTGACTAAACACAAGGTCAAGTTATCCTCTTAGGTCATCAATTTTATGATAGAGAGTGTCGATGATCCCACGAGTATTTCCTATGTTATGGTCATCACCGATTTGCTAGAAGACAACAACATATCCCTTGTAGACTATCCCTATATCAGTGTCACCAAATCATACAACTCCGTGTGATTTGCGAGGGGGAAGCTTCGGACCAAAACGTCTGTGAAAGGAAGACCATTCGCGAATTCCCACGACGTGATGAAGTATGCGGGCCAACCATTATTCCATGTCCGAAACAATGGAAGGAGCGTGTTTTACGGCTGTAAATGAAAAAAGGAGAAAGTAGGTCATAAAGGGAAGAGAAGGATAAATGCACGAAACGATAAAGGGTACGAAGCAAAACTTATGCTGATTGTTCCATTTTCCAGGAAACCCTGTCGGGTCCGCCACCAACTGCTCAGTTAGAACGAAAAAGTACTTACGCCAGAATAGGCGACTCGCCTTGTCGTCCATCCCAGCCACCAATCCCTTCGTTCCATGATTTGTCAAATGTATCATGGTACCACGAAGAAAGGTAGGTAAAAATAGGTGCAGCAAATGACGGAGGTCGACTCCGCAGCCAACCAACTCTGCGTACTTGGTTAACATCATGAAGATCTTATAGAAATATGGTGATAGTTGCGCTGGGCAGATGCGGTAGAAACGATAAAACTCCTCGACAATTTTGAGGAGAGGGAACGTATAACCAATGGTGAGAGGGTAGACGTAAAAGGCACAAAAGCCAGGATGGTGGACCTGGACCGTGTCACCACCATCGGCGACCATCTCTATGAGAGGGGAAATGCGATATTTGGCACGCAGTTCAGCCAAGTCATCTTCCCCGTTTCGGAGAGATCAGGCTCAGGGGTAGGGTCAGGTGCCCTGGTGAAGTCGTTCCTAGCTAGTGGATTCTTTGGAATTACCTCATCCACTGAGGGGAAACTATCATCTCCCTCCACCGGAATTCCCTCGTCGGTAGAGACGATAGCTATCGACAAGGAAGCAGTATCGTAAATATCCTCATGACTATGGGAGGAAGCCGACATTGCGAGTGTAAAAGGTCAAGCAAGGAAGGGAAAAGGGAAGGACAAGCAGATTGCTATGAGAGCCGATGAAGAGAAGTCACAGAAGGTGAGGAGAGAAGATACAAAGAGTATAGGCGGGAAAAAGGATGGTGAAAGTTTCAAATATAGAAACCCTTGCCTATTTATAGGGTTGGTTGGCCCCAGAACCAAGGCCAAAAGCATCCTGCAAGCGCAGAAATCGAAGCATAAGCAGTACAAGAAATGCATGGGGAAGATGCGTAAATGATGACGTGCGTGAAAGTTGCGTCACCAGACGTCACTTCTTCCGGTTACAGTGCCAACAGATACCAACCACTCGATTACGACCCAATTTTTTGCATGGCAAACACAAGATTATCCGCTCACCAAGGACGAGGTTGCCACGACCTTGATAAGCGGAGGTACTAACTGTATTGGCCCAAAATTGGGGTCGGCCTTAACTATGACGACAGGCGAGGTTGAACGACAGCTCAATCAACAAGTAAGAACCAACGACCCTAGCTTTGACGGAGTCAAGTGGAAAATTTTAGCGACGACGGCCGAAGTCCATTTGTAGATGGGGAATATTCTGACAGAATATTCCTCCCTAGTACTTTTTAGGGTTACTTGCAGATTGTCCCCTTTATATAGAACATGATATAAAAGGGAGAAGGGGATTCTGGTTGTATCTCGAACTATCAAAAGAGTATATTCTTCTTGTCTTATCTATTAACTCCAACACTTAGAATCATTTTTTGGGTATCCTATATCCAAGAACTCTGAAGTCCTCTTAGATTGTCTATCACTCGTTCAGCTGACAAACGAGGTAGTTAATATTCAACGCATAATATTTGGGCGTGCGATCTTCGGTTATTACATTTATTGTCGTTGCATGCATTCAATTCATATCTTTTTACATTTACTCATTGTCAATCATTATTAACTCAAGGGTTTGACATTTACTATAGCATTTTCACTCCATCCCAGAACTTATATTTCTCTAGATCTAATAGTTATTAAGTCTAACTAGAATTAACCCAACGTTAAATTCCATTTAACTACATATTAAGTGTTTTATCATATTTTTGATAAAACACAAATGTTATTTATGTTTCAAATGATTAATATGATTCCTCTCATCTAGTCAATATTTCAACCCAATGACATGTGCGAAATAATAATAATCCAAAATTTAGAGCGAGCTCAACATGCTAAGTTTAATTTGGATATCTCTAAAATCGAATCCATTGTTACGTAACGACGAAAATGTCACTTTATGGAACGATGGATTTGGTCCGGTGGCGTCGTTATCTTGCTTTTTTTTCTCTCATCTTGCCCTTTCTTATTATTAAATAATCATATTATCACTTACCCCACTCTTTTATGTAATAATATTCTATATCCTATTTTTTCTTAGTAATATTACAAGTTTTCTTCATATTGTTGGTGTCTGAAATCATGAAACGATGACAACCGGTGCAATCTATCCAAATGTTGTATTCATCAAACAATACAATACAATATAATATAATACAATACAACACAATACAATACATTATGAAACGATATGTAACAACCATATATATTGAGGTATAATAAACAACAAACGTAACTAAGCTTCAGTCTCAAGCAAGTTGGATCAACGATATAAATGTTTAATTAGTTAGACATCACACAAATTTATATTGTATGTCTATGTTAGATTTACGATAAGTTTCCATATGTGTGAATCTGACTCTTTGTTTAAGCCAAGCACGCGAAACTTTTAATAATGGTGGTGATATTTTGCGCCCCAAGACTTAATTATACTTGTCTTTTATACTAAATTAAGAGAAAGATAAATATTTTTTTCATGTTTTAGCCTTGTTATTAACTATTCATTCCTCAAATTATTTTTCAAGATTTTTGAAAATGCTATCATTATTATGGGTTAAAATTGTAAAATGCATACTTTGGTAAACTTAATTTCATATGGCATATATTAGTCAATCTATGGTAAACTTAATTTCACAACTAGCACTAAAAAGAACTGAAATTGACTATGAACTTTATTGCTAATTTATCGCTAAATCATTCGTAACTAATAATATTTCTTGGTAATCTGTTGCTAAATGAAATTAGCTACTAATTTTTCTGTTAAGGTACAGAATTTATTAATCACTAAAACCATATTTTTTAGTAGTGTAGGGTTACCTCTACTATATGATATTGTTCTGACTTATTGGTCGCTCAAATTAGTTAATGAGCCATAGCCGCCCTGGCCACCTGTCTTTTAAATTTAAGTGTTTTAGGATTTTTCCATCCTTTTCGTTTCTTTAGATACCAACCATATATAATTCTCACCTAGTTTTCAGAACACTCTTTAGCTCCATATTCTAGAATTTGAAACAATAATGAGCCCTGATATAATTTCTTGTCTACTGATGTCCTTACTCATCCATGAATTAGTCATGGTTTCTCAAGTCAAGGCCGCCGGAGAGCTAAAAGGTTTAGACAGAAATAAGGGCAGAGGTACACTAACACCACCACCACCAGCGCATAATTTAAGAAATCATTGGAGGAGCCGTTATGTGCCACCAGCACCACCACCAAAGCCTAATGTGGGAAATCGTCGGAACCGTGGTGCGCTACCACCACCAGCACTAGAACCACCACCTCCACCAGCACTAGCACCTCCACCTCCACCAGCACCACCACCACTTTCAGTGCCACCACCAGAAGCACCACTGCTTCCACCAGCACTAGCACAACCACCACCGCTATCACCAGTACCACCATCATTTTCACTGTCCCCGCCACCTCCACCATCACCAGCAAGCTATTCGTGAAGCTTGCCGCCGCTATATATGTTGCAGCCATGACTAGAGGCAGATCAAAAATTTAAACTCTATGTGTTCAAATATTAGGTTTTTAGCTTGAACCCAAATATAATTTTAAAGGTATGGGTTCAATTCTATATTTTAGTAAATTTTTACCCATAAATTTATATTTTTCATTGAAAGTTATGGGTTCAGTTGAACTCGTACCTATATTATTACATCCGCCTCTGGCTACTAGAGGATTCATAAATTTTATTGACCGAACCACGTAAATGTTTTGCAAAATCGAGCTTGAGAGAGAAGTGTAGACATATAAATTTTATTGGAATTAAATCCGTAAAATAATTGGGACTATATTTTAAAATTCAAGATAAGTTAGTTATAATTGTTATAAGTTTTATTTAAGGTGAATGTCTATATTCTAGAGAGATTCTAGGGTTTGTAACTTTGTGGCTAAGTCACTTTTTCCCTATAAATAGAGGGGTTTTACCCCATTGTAAATCATCCCAAGATTCAATAAGAATTCTCTCTCTCTCTCTTTCTCTTTCTCTACAATATTGTTCTTCTTCTTTTATTGTTTCATAACAAGTTATCAGCACGAGACTCTACCCAATTAAGTAAAAGTTTTGGGATTGAGCATAATGATTGTCAATTGTTCCATGTACTTCCTTCATGATTGAATTCTAGATTTAAGGTAAGTATTTTACTTTATTTTTCTATTTTAAATTCTTGAAATTCTATAATTTGATTTTAAATGCAAGTAAAGACAATAAACTTTGATTATAACTCCTATAGAGTTTGCAAAAATTATAACCACCAAAGTGGTAAAATTTATATGCCTTGCCATGATCAAATTCATGTATGATTGTGGGAAAAAAAAAGGTGGAAACCCCTCCCATTGAATTTGCTTCATTCTCATTCCCCTTAAGAGAATGTGATAGCAATATGTGATAAGTTCGAAAGAGGACAAATTATTACCATGAAGGTATCAATGGATGTGGACGTGGCAATAGACGAAATTATAATCGTCATATTTGTGATAATGAGAACAATAAGAATTCTCACAATAATATTTCACTCTTTGAAAGTAATATTTGTCATCGATTTGACATGAGATTTTGTAAAGCACATATATATGATTATGGTCCGTTCATGATGTGAATGTGACAACATCTGATTTATGAATACATGTTCATTCTTGGAAGAATATGAATGAGCTAGTGGTAATGAATATACCACACTCACCTCTAGAAGAAGGTTTGAGATGATATAAGAAAATAATATCATTATTATGGCATTAATGGTCATTGTTCACGTACCTATTATACGCCAAAATATTTTGGCAATGTGATTACTAAAGAATAATAGTAATGCAAGAAATAGATCTTGCATATAATTTTGACAATTTCCAGAATTTATAACTCTCTTTAAAAGAGATATTCACCATATGGATGTTGATGAATATGTGGTAGTACAAAATTAATTGAGAACTCTGGAAGAGCCAATTATTACTATTTTGGAGGAATACAATTTATTGTGTTGTACTAAGTCACAAAGAAACTTAATTGAGTTTCTAAAGTATTCGCGAAAGCGATTGGTTATACTGAGATTATAAATAAAGGAAAGATTTAATATCTTCTATTACTACAACTTGTAGCGAGGTAATATGTATGTAAAAATCTACCCGCTTTATTCTCCAGTTTGTACAACACAAATAAAAGAATACCACAATAAAGTGGATGTTTATGTGAGCACGTGATTTTTACCTACCATATAGTCCTACAAAAACTCAATAAATCAATTGATTTTATGAATTTTTGTTGAATTTTAGTGCTATTTGTGAATTTATTTTACATCATGCAGCCATAATTCGTCTTTTAAATCCCTAAATAATGTAAAATGAAATGATTAGACGCATAATCTTAGTATTCATTTAAATAAATATATTTGTTTGATATAAAGTATATTAATATAAATTTCTTGATTTAATTATTTCTTTTTAACAAAAATTTGTGAAAACTTGTCCTTTAATTGATTAGGAGTAAATTAAGTGATATGACCTTTAATTAATCAATTAATTAAACAAGGATTAGGATTATAACTAATTATCACATTTAGTTTTAATTCTAGGTTAATTTAATTAATTAAGGTGGGTTTTTGTTTCAAAAAAGAATTAAAAGGGACCTGGGCTAAAATTGCCCAGGCCCAAGCTGCCCCCACCAATAACCCAACGATCCAACCCAATTGAACCCCTTTACCCGGTCCAGCCCTGCCCAGCCCCTGATCCCTAAACGACCCCGGTTTGAAGAAATTAAATCCCAGTCGTTGATCTATCTAGATCTAACGGCTGGGAACTCCTTAGTTACTAACTATTAATATGTCCAAACACCCCCACCCCCTCCATTTGACTCAAAGTATTAGACCCATCTGACTGTCTCTCTCTATCCTCTCTCTCACCACGCCGGCCTCCGCCGTCCCCCACCGCTCCTCCGCCTTGCTCCGCCGGCCGAAAATCGCCTCTGGCGGCGGAGCTCAACCAATCGAGCCCGAAGTTTACCCAGGCGATCCTCTCATCATCCCCAATCACCCCCTACCATTAGCTTCCTCAAAAACTCACTCAATTTCCTTTAATTTCATATCTAGGAATCCAGAAACCCTAGTTCCCACTTACCGGCCGATTCAAGAACATTTAATGACTCGTACCTACATGAGTCAATAGCTCTTGATGAGAGCTATTGATTCATGTGGGTTTGAGTTATTTTCAAACCCCGCCGGAGTCCGACAAGGTCCAGCGACCTTCAATTTTTCCGGCCAAACCCCTTTAACGGGTATTTCTTCTTCCTTCTTTATTGTTTTTACACATTATTAAAACAAAAAATCATGTTAATCATTGTTTTAGTTTATTTTAGTTTAGTTAGATTTTTCTTTCTTCTTGTTATTTGTTTAGTTGTTGTTCTTCTGTCCTTGATTAATTATGTGTTATCTCCTATAATTGACCAAGAAAACCAAGAAAAAGAAAGAAAGAAAAACCCTAAACTTTTTAATTTGTTTTGGTCGATTTACCCTAGTTAGTTAACATCATGTCCATAACCTTCTATTCCCTTTGTTGTTTTACGTGCTATTGAAGCCTGAAACCATGATAATTATTGTTATTTCTATTTCTGTTTAGGATTAGTTTTCTTTTTCTTTTTTCTTTCTTCGTTACTGTTAGGTCCAGATTCTGCTGTATTTTTTATTTTTCCTTTTCATTGATTCATGTTTGATTGCCTTGATGAGTTGAGATCTGTGGCAAATCCATCTATCAGTAATAGGTTTCTTTGTGACAACCTGATTCCTTGCCTCGTTTGAACAAGATTATCTGTTACGATTGTTTGTGTTCATGAATTTGCTAGAATGTACTGTTTCATTAAGCATGATTATTTATTGATTAATTACCTCATAGTTCACTTCATTATGTTAATAATTAAGATTAGTCGACTAATTGTCAATTAATTAGGAAAATAATTAATTCTGAACCAGTAAATAGTCATGAGTTAATTTAGGTTAAATCTTAAACTCAAGGTTGATCGGATTTAAAAGATAACCTTTGAAAACAAATAATTAACTAAGCTTAAATCCTAGTTAAAGATAATTAATTAGGTTTAACTAATTAACATAAGTCAACTAACCCAAGTTAAGGAATCAAGTTGATTAATCTCAGTTAAGTCAATTAAACTAGGATTAAGCTAATGATACTTACTAGTCTTAGTTAACTAAAACGAGCTAACTAGGATTAATTAACTAGAGCTAAACCCAAGTAAGTTAACCTGGTTACCCAATGGTAATTTCAGAGACTTCAAGGGGTACATTAGGAATCCTAGGTGAAGGAATCTTGGGGGTAACAACCCAAAAACCTTTTTTGAAATCAGATTTTTAAGGGTAGTAAGGTCTTTTCAAAGGCTGGAAGTTTCTGGAATAGGGGCAGCTGTCCCAAAGGATAAGGGTGACAGTTGCCCTATGTACTATTTCAACTAATTTTTAAAAGGGAATATGCCAAAGCATGTCCCATTCCCAAGCCTCTTATAAATAGGCCCTCCCTTTAGACTAAAAATAGATTTTGACATACTGAAAATTACCAACACACGAAATCCCTACTCTCTTTACCTGCCTGTGCATTCCTTTGCATTCATTCAACTGTTGACGATATTTAAAAAAATCCAAATAGTTTTCTGATTTCTTTCAAGAGTATTAAAAGTTCTGGTGCTTGGTTATGAGTTCTGGTTTTCATCTTTGGTATTCTGGTTTTAATAAAAAACTCAAGTGTTCTACTCGATTTCCTGGGTCTCTATTGGTATTACTAAATCATTTTCTGGGTGGTAGTTGTTGTTGAAGTTGCTGGTCATTTGTTGCTGATCTTTCTTTCTCCTTTGCTTTTTCTGCTATCTTCTCCTTGGACCTTTATTTGGTCCAGATCTGTTAACTTTCTCTTTAAAAAGGTATGTAACAATGAGCTTTAAATAAAGTTATTAAATTCATAATTTGTGCTGAAATGTTAGTTTCATGTTGTGTTTCGAGATTATGTGAAGTTGAATCTTCTTCCCCTTTATTCTTAGTATAAAAATCTGAAATAAGATTGTTAGTGTGCTGAAGGAATGTTGTCTATGAACTATCTGAACTGTTCTGGTTTAGCTTTTGTTTAATTCTGTTGGTTTCAGAACTTAGTAAGTTTTGTATGGTGTTGTTTTTGTGTCAGCCTCAGTTTTACTGAGATAATTAGCACTAGGGTAGATGAATTTGACTTCTTAATTGTCAAATTCACCCCATGGTAGTGCATAAACAGTAGTTTAGCTTGCTGAAAATTATCCTTCAAAGGATATAAGTGTGTAATTAGGAAGGGCCTTAAGGAAAAGAATTCGAACCTGCACAATGGTCGGATTTACTCCTCAAAGTTCCAATAGTGACCAAAGTATTTGACCAAATACTATCCGGAATAAGCATGACTATAAAAGTCTAAAAAAGTTAGCATAATTGGATTTGAATCTGACCCCTTCTATGATCAGATTCATTCCAGCCAATGCACAAGAGAATTTTGTTATAGTTTGACATCATTAGAGTCAAATTTGACCCCGGTAATGGTCAAATTTACTCTAAAAGATGCATAACATATCTATTATTGAGATAGTTAAGGATTGCAAACGAAAAGCTGCAAATATACAGTACGAAGATTCCAGATGTGGAGCAGCTATTTAGGATTTCCATTTTTTTTAAGTTTTTCCTTGATATTCATAAAAATGTATTTTATAGAAGCTGTATTTTTCGCCTCAGAAAACTGTAATTCATTCATTTATGCATTTTGGAATCTTGTAATTTAAGGGACTGGACTGTATATTCATTTTTTAGCCTTTTAGTTTATAGTGTTCTAACTAAATTTTGAGGCGATTTTCCTGGAACTTTGAATCTGTTTTGCTCTAAAAAGTAGTTCGAGGATAAAATAGGCGTTTAATCAAAAGAGGAGCTGGTATTCAAATCAGTTCACATGAAACCTTTCGTAAACATTTATTGGATTTTCAGAAGCAGTTATTTCAATATAAGTGGATTTAGTAGATTATTTTTAGTTCATCTCGTATCCTGTTAAATTCTCTAAAATCGATGTATGAAAACTTTTGAACCTTGAAGCATGTGACTAGGCTATCTACAATTGACAAGAACTGTTAATTTAAAACTGGTAAAACTACCTGTGCTATGTTCTTCGTTAGAAATTACAAAGTTCCAGAAAAATATAGTAATTTTAACTTACCAATTTGAAGTGAGATCAGTAGATAATGTATTTATATGTCTATAATTCTTATAGGTGTATGCATATCTACACGAATGAGGTGCATCTTGATTAACACATTTTCTATCATTTACCAAACTAGAAAGTGAAGACTTTTAAGATTTGATTAAGAGTTTAATGTCCTAAACTAGTAGTATTCTTACAAAAATAGCCAAACTAGGATGGCCTAAAGTGATTAATTGGGGCTAAAATATGGCCATAGACCGAAATATGTTGTCTTTTAGGCTAATGAATCTCACCTTTTAGGAAACCCTCTAGGTAGAAAGATACCTTTAGTCTGAAATTCGGTAAAGAATCGAGTATTATCTCAAATAACTATAACCCACACTCGGGAGTGACAACTCGTGCCCCCGACCCTCAACTTCAAATAATAAATAAAAATGCACATAGCAATCATGGTTGCATTTCATGTGACGTGTTCGCCATGTGCTCAAAAATAACAAGTGCACGTCATCGTGACTTGTCTTAAGATAAATTCATAAATGTTCGAATTGGCTTTTATCACATAAAACTAAAAACACCTCTTCCGACAGAGAACATAGAGAATAATTGAACATCGCCTCAACTAAGCATTCTAAAACCGTCATAACCATAGTCTTGACTACGTAATCTACACTCAGGTGTGACAACTCATGTCCCCGACTTAAACTTAAAACTATATTAAAATCACGTGTTGTAATTGCGGGTGCATATCATGTGGCGCAATTATAACATGTCCAAAAGCAAACAAGTGCACGTCCTCGTGACTTGTTTTTAAAATAAATCCATAGACGTCAAAAGCGGCTAAAAATTAAAAAGGATAAATGCGCAATAGGCTAAAACACGTAAATAATTAGATAACTTACGCCAAAATAGCAATAGTTAAGCGACCGTGCTAGAACCACCGAACTCGGAAATGCCTAACACATTCTCCCGGGTTAACATAATTCCTTACTCGGATTTCTGGTCGCAGGCAAATTAAAACAGAGTCAAATTCCTCGGTTTGGGATTTTCAAAAACAAAACGGTGTCCCATAGCATCGTCAAAAATCCGGGAGGCGACTCGGAAAAATTTAAAATAAATCCCAAATCCGAATAATGTCACTTTAAGTGGAAAAATCTCTTATTACCCTTTCATTAATCTGGGGTAGTAAAAAAGGAGGTGTGACAATTTATTGATATAAAAACCCATATCATAATAAACTTGGAGTTCATTGATACTTGCACACGTCATGGTGTAAACCTGAACTTTATCAATATTGATTATTTATCCAGTGTGCAAAATTGGTTTAGCCATATCAATTTAAGTATGATGTGCAAAAATAAAAGAGAGTTAATATGGGTAGATATTAAAGAACTAGAAAGTTCTTTATGAATTCTCTTATGTTGCTTGTTATGATTAATTAATGTACCAACTAAAATTGGGATTGAATCCCATGAATGCTGGAAATATCAAAGGTGAATATGAGCTCATTCACCTGCCATGTATACCACATAAGATGCATCTATGAGATGGTTTTACATATGCAATTATTATTAACCCGCAACCTGCTATTTGCGAGGTAACTTGCTCAACAATTTAATTTACAACATAATTTCCAGATTTTCTATTCAAGACAGTTCATCTTGATAAGTTGGTTTATATCACAATTGGTTTAGCAAAATAATTTATTGAGTGTCTCAACTTAATAGCTAAACTATTGCTTATGAGAACAAAGTTATCTATATCTGTTTGATATATGTTATACACGAAAGTATATTACATTCTCCCCTCACAAGTGGTTCAGGATCATGAACCAAATAATTCCATCTTATTATTATTGATTTGCGGTGTATATTTTGATTAACACCATAATGCACAAAGATGGATTCCCAAAATTGAGGAAGAAAGTTAGTTTTACCGCTTTGATATGTATCTAAATTGCATATAAACTGTGCCGAAACCCTTCTTCTCCCTGAGTCTTCTAAATCATCTAGGAAGTGTGCACTTCGTGTGACTTCTTTTCTGTTAGAGTCATCCAAATTTTAGAATGAGGTACAGACAAGTTGCAAAGCCGGTGAAGCTTCTGTATTCCCGCTACGCTGCCCCGACCTCGGCTCGAGCTGTCCGCTCGGGTAAGCCTTGTTTAGAACAAAGCCCCAGGATATAAACCTAGTATAACATAGCCTCATAACGGATCCCTAGTAGGAACGTTTATTTGCATCACGTGCATTTGTCTTAGGGGGACTCAACACATGGGTTGGGTCCGTCTAGGGCAGGTGAACCCGAAATAAAAGACCATCCTGATGCATCCTACTTGCTATGTGTACAATATTTTGTTTCGGTTTGTTTGTTGACCAGCTAAAAGAAAATAACAGAAAAACCAAGAGAGAAATAAAATAGGAGATTTACCCGATTTTGAAAAAGCCCCGATATTCAAAATCATCCCGAAACTCGCCCAAAATTTCTAAAAATAGAAAATAGTATTTCAAAACAAAATGAGTCGGTGCATATTTTTCAAAACTGTGTCGAGATCTCCTAAACTGCGCATTGTTTGATTCTCACCGGTGTGGGATACGTAGGCAACCCTCATCGGGTCCAACATTATTTTTTCAAAATCAAAATAGAAAGATACGGTAAAAAAATTAGGTGGTGCCGTTCTTGCCTAAATAGCCAATTGTCCCAACGGGGCCCCGAAAGGCTGTTTTTGCAAAAATAGCCACATGTGGTATTTTCCAAAATTTTGATCCAATTAGCAAGCACAACCCTAAAAAATTCCTACCCGAAGTATTGAAGGGCCGTATTTGTAAGGACGATCCATTTTTCTTAATTACAAAACTTTTGCAAAAGTAGCACTTTTCTTTACCTTTGGTCAAAAAATAAATTATGGCTTTGTTTCTTAAACCAAATCACTTAATAAATGTGCAGGATGAGCACTTTCAAAAGTATCCCCTTTAAAGATGTCGAGGAAATTCCCGTGGGACTCCATATGTGATGGAGAGACCTAGGGGAAGTTAGCAGATAATCCGCGGTGAAAGCCTTGGGCGGGCTCACTGGTCTTCTAAAAATTAAGCCAAGATTGGACGTCATCGAGGCTCTAGTATCATTTTGGGACCCCGTTCATAACGTGTTCCACTTTTCAGACTTTGAGTTGACACCCAAGCTAGAGGAAATAGCAGGGTATGCTGGCCTAAGTGAAAATCTCAGGAGTCGATATCCAGTAGCTCCTAGGGTCGTGACTCCCCACAAGTTCTTAGATCTTCTAAGCATCAGCCGGGAAATCCAAGACCCGCACCTATCCGAGGGGTTCTGCACTTTCTACTTCCTATACAGTCGCTACGGAGATCCTCGGGGCTACGAAGCTGATAACACTGGCCTGACTCATCACAAAAACCAAGCTAAATGGGAAGCCCGCCAAGGTTTGGTTTTCGTGGTGGCATTCTTGGGTACCTTAATCTGCCCAAGGAGTGACGGGCGCATAGATATCGGACTTGCAGGGGTGGAAGATTTCATGCTGAAGAAAACCAATGGCACTCTTACACCGATGATCTTAGCCGAGATTTACCGTGCTCTAACAGTTTGCCAGTCTGGGGGAAAATTCTTTGAGGGGAGCAACCTGCTTCTACAGATCTGGATGATTGAGCACCTCTGTCACCGCCCAGGCTACATGAACTACGGCTTAACCGATTTGAATTGTATCGAAGAACACAATACTCGGGTAGAGGGCCACAAATTTCCTAAGGGCACAGAGGTCCGGCTCTCACATTTGAGTTCATTGACTACCGACCGAATCGAGTGGACATTCGGGTGGCTCCCTGTCGCGAGGTTATCAATATGTCTGCTGAGGTGTGCTATCTTTTGTTAATGGGTCCGCGAAGCATTCAGCCATATGCCCCACATTAGGTCTTACGGAAGTTGGGAAGACAACAGGGCGTCCCGCATGATGAGGACCTAAGCCAATAAGCCATTGAGCTGTGTCCGAGAGATGTATTTCCGGAAAACAGGGCCCGTCAGATCTGGAACCAGTGCAGATTTTTAGAGCCTCAGACTCGGGTAAGAAACTTATCCCGAGGGGAAGTAGAGCTAGCCTATATTTCTTGGTATGGTAGAAGAGGCAGAGAGCACCAAGAGCCAGAACGACCTGCAAAAAGACCTCACGTACAACATTGCACTGAGCCAACACAAGAGCACTGGGCTTGGTTAGAGAAAGAAAACAACTATCGGGCTACCATAAGTAAACTGGAGGCCCAGATCAGGGAGCTTAAATTTGAAAACACTCTACAAGCCACCACAGCTGAAGGGGAAAGAAACAGACTTAACAAAGAAAATGAAGCCCTCCAGGCTCAGATCCAGAAAATGAGGATAGCCATTGAAAACCCTGAGAGAAGCAGAGCTGACGAAAGACTTGTCACCAGTCTCAAGCAAAAGTTGTGTAGCTATGGTGATGACTTGGACAAAGCCGAAGAGGATTTGACCCGAGTTCGAGTGAAGTTGGCAAAAAATGAAGAAGAAAGAGCGGAATTTGTGCAAAAAATGAAGAGAAAGCATGACCAAGAAGTTATGGGCTTAAAAGAAAGGACGACCACCTTTGAAAACGAAATGGCCAAACAAGCAAAAAGATTCAAGGCAGAAAGGGAACAGTGCTACGCCATGATGGCTCAGTTGGAAGAAGAATTGCAACAATGGCAAGAGCAGAGTCACAAAGACACCCAAGTTTTAGAGGTAAGATCTCAGCAGATCGGGCGTCTACTTCAAGAAAAAGGTATCATCAGGAAAAGGACCGGGAGATAGCCGATTACATTGTCACCAAATGCCAGGAATGCAAAGATATGACTCGGATCACTTTCTTCGCAGCGTTAATGATCTTCGTCCACAAGATAATGGATGACCTATACCGCCTCCAGCAAGATATGGCACGCAGGCCCGTGGAAAGGCCGAATGATGCCCCACGGGTCCCTGGAGAAATGGAAGCACTGATGTATTTTTGATGTTTTTTCGAGTCTGTATTTTATTTTCCTCCTATAGTCCTGTCTGAGTCCACTATAGTTTTTTTACATTTCCAAGAAAGTATGTCTTGAGTCTTTTGTAGTTTTACTGAAGTTTTCTTGTAATGAATTATTTCCTTTGGATTTATCCCTTGAACTACGTCATAAACTGATTCACGCGACGCCGTGATACATAGGCAATCCAAATAGGATTCGATCATAACCTTAAGAAAGGAAATTGAGTGAGGAATAAAAGAGAAAAAAAAAAAAAAAATAAAGAAAAGAGTGATAAAATGACAGAGAAAAACAAAGGGCGAAAATAGAATAAAAAGGGAAAGTTCAAATCTGAGAAATAAAACCGGGATGAAATACACAACTGTTGCAAAAGATGTAGAAAATGTTTAATTTCCTAGGTGCATTGCATACCCCAAACGTGCAATTCCCTATGTGATAAATGATTCAACCTAGCATTTTTATGGTTCACTCTTAAAAGGTGTTTTTAAGGTGGCTGGTTTTGCGGTAACCTGGCTTCCCATCCTTACTTCACTAGATCAAAAGGGAGCATAGAAATGACATCTGAAGGTCACTTACCAAACGTCAACTCTTCTCTGGATGACCCGAATCCAGTCATCCCAACATCTGAGTCAGCCACACCTGAAGAGAACAGAATGTGCGTTGCCGCATGCTGGAAATGTGGGACGCATGGTCCAATGGTAGGGAACCACCCAGTACCATCCTGGGTTTCCCAGAGATAATTCCCAGGATAGGCAGGACCTCGAACATCCGTATAAGTTACCCAGCCACGCCATTTGGATATCCAACTATGTCGGCTCACTTTGCCGGAAGGCCTTCTGAGGTTCGCCCCAATCCCTGTTTTCCGGTGTGTCTTCCAACATCTTCACCGCACCACCGATCTCTGCCACAGCTCCACCAACTATCTCTGGGCCAAGCTTTGAGCCACCGGCGTTTACATTCCAAACGTCATCCTTTCATCTGGACACCACTCATGTCACTCCCAATTCATACCCCCAACAACCTCAGTATGAAGTCACTTTGGGACAAAATAAGAAAAGCCCCGAGCACGAAGAAATGGCTCATAAAATGAAGAGTATTGAGCTGAGCCTCAACAATATACAAGGACTGAGCGGGCAGAAAAACGTCTCCTATGCAGACTTGTGCATATTCTTGCATGTCCACTTGCCTCTCGGGTTTAAAATCCCCAAGTTCGAGAAATATGACGGGCATGGGGACCCCATAGCTCATCTAAAAAGGTATTGCAACCAACTGGGAAAAAGGAACTTCTCATGGCATATTTCGGAGAAAGCTTGACAGGGACTGCATCAGAATGCTACATGGACCAAGATATATCCCGCTGGCATATATGGGATGACCTAGCCCGGGACTTTGTTTGACAATTCCAATACAACGTGGATATCGCTCCCGATAGTAACTCTCTATCCAATCTCAAAAAGAAATCCTCAGAAAGTTTTAGAGAGTACGCTATTAAGTGGCATGAGCAAGCCTCCAGGGTCAAACCTCCGATGGACGAGGTTGAAATGGTCAGTGTCTTTCTATAAGCACATGAAGCTAATTACTTCCAAAATATTATGTCCGCCATGGGCAAACCATTTTCCGAAGCAATCAAAATTGGGGAAATGGTTGAGAATGGTCTAAAGACCAGCCGTATCTTAAGCCAATCCACCATAAGAGCGACCTCTCAGGCCATCCAAAGTGGATCCGGGAGTGCAGCCAACAGAAAGAAGAAAGAGTAAGGGGCCATGATGGCTTCCGATGTTAGGAATTCTCGACAATCTTGGGAACACCCAAGTCCATTTCCCAAAACTTCCCAACACTACTATCCTCACCAGGATGCTGCTTATGTTACGTCCCCCTTTCCCTATGCGGTGATGAATGCTCACCCGCATCCCAGGCCGCAATAACAATACAACCAAAATAGAGCTCCACCCCCTAGAAATAACAATCTTCCCCCAACTCCATATAATCCACGCCCTCCTCAAAACAACTATCCGTACAATGCCTACCCCCGTGAACCACCAAGGAGACGTAACTTCACTCCTATCGGTGAGCCGTATTCAAGACATTTCCCAAAGTTAGTCCAGATGGGGCTTCTGCAGCCCGTACCTCCGACCAGGCAAAACCCAGCATCAGCGTCATACAAGTCGGGAACCAATTGTGCCTACCATTCCGGAGCAGAAGGGCACGACACAGAGGATTGATGGATCCTCAAACGAGTCGTGGAAAACCTTATAGAACAAAAGAAAGTGGTGCTAAGGGATGAAAAAGCTCCCAATGTGACGAACAATCCATTGCCCACCCACAATAATGGGCCTGTTATCGGCATTATTTGCGAGGACCAAGATTTTGATCCAGCTTTAAAAGCCACCATCGCCATCGCAGATGTGGAGAAAAAGCCCAAGGCGGCACCCAAGCCATTCAAGGAGATGAAGAAGAGTAACCCCGTCCCTCAGGCCACGGGGAACGCTGAAGCCAAGATAAAGATGGGACCCTCTAAAGACGATGTTCTTTACGTCCCTATGGCACCCAGGAAGGAACAATGTGTGCATAAATGTTTTCCTCTCAAAAAACTATCACTGTTGAAGAAGCTGAGGAATTCTTCAAGAAAATGAAAATATCTGAATATGCTACAAATGAAGAACTCAGGAAAACCCCAGATTAGGTTTCGCTTTTGTCTCTATTGACTGGCTCAAACGAGCATCAAAAGATACTCCTGAAGATGCTGAATAAAGCGTATGTACTAGCTGAAACCTCAGTCGAGCAGTTGGAGAGGATGGCTAAGCACATCTTCGAAGTGAACAAAATTTCTTTCAGCTGGGACGATCTGCCTCCCGAGAGAGCTGCTCACAACAAAGCCATGCAGTTGACAGTTAAAAGTGAGGGATACTACGTAAAGAGAGTCATGCTCGATGGAGGATCCGGGGTAGATATTTGCCCTTTGTCAACGCTACAAGGAATGTGAATCAATATTGAGAGAATCAGGCCAAATAACGTCTGTGTCCGCGCCTTTGACGGTATCAAAAGGGACACCATTGGTGAAATTGACATAGTCATGACGATTGGCCCTGTGGATTTCACAGTAACCTTCCAAATCTTTGATATGGACACTTCTTATAACTTTCTACTAGGGAGACCTTGGATTCACGTTGCTGGGTCAGTGCCATCTACTCTCCACCAAATGGTCAAATTTGTACATGAAAATCAGGAGATAGTGGTCCATGGAGAGGAGGAACAATCAATATATAGGGACCCCTCCATCCCTTGCCTCGAGGCCAGAGAGGGAAGCGAACATATTGTGTACCAAGCCTTTGAGATCGTACCTATTGATCAGCACGAGGAAGGTGCTCCGTGCTCATAACCTTGTTTATCTAATGCATCAATCATGGTCTCTACCGACATGATCAGGCACGGGTACTAACCTGTAAAGGGACTAGGTGTATCCCTACAGGGCATTGTCAAACCCATCTCTCTGCCTTCCAAAATAAATTCTTCGGCATAGGTTTCCAGGCTACGGAAGCCAATGTGAAATGGGCCAACGCACGAAAGAAAGATGGGCGGGACTTGCCTTAGCCAGTCCCACACATAACCGAAACTTTCATCGAACCACAATATATTGAAGAAGAAGAGGAGGCCTTTACAGCCGAAGAAATTGAAGAAATCTGCGAGGCCATGAAGCAGATGCTGTATGAAACTAACATGGTTCAGCCAGGAGAAGGAACGAGCACCACTGAGGTGCAGTACATGGGACCAAATGCCAAGTTGCAGAACTGGAAGGCTACTCCATTCCCCGTCAGACGGGAGGCCCGGTAGTTCAGTTTTGCCATCTTTTCTGCACTATGAGTTATTTCAGGGTGTAACTCAAGTGTTTTTAGTTTATTTCCTTTCGAAATTCGATGTAAACCCTCCTATGTTCAGGTTCAATGAAATGAAATCAAAATTTCATCGTCTATTATTCTTTCTGATTTTTGTTACTTTTTCTTATTTTTCAGTCCTAATAATGCGGCTTTAAATAACATGACATGCTTGTGGACTTCATGTCCTGATCTTAATACACTGTCTAACCTCGAAATAATGAATCAAGAACCGGAATATGATGAAGATGAGGCATTTAGGGAAATAAATCGAGAATTGGAACAATTCGAGAATAAGCCTAAGCCAAACTTAAACGAAACAGAACCCGTTAACTTGGGTAATGCAAAAGAGGTCTGAGAAACCATGATAAGCGTCCACACTGATAAAGAACTAGAGACGCTTTGATTCAACTTCTATTTGAATTCAAAGACGTGTTTGCTTGGTCCTATGACGACATGCCCGGACTAAGTGTTGACTTGGTGGTACACAAATTGCCGACCTACCCCGGTTATATACCTGTCCAACAAAAGCAAAGGAAATTTAAAATAGACATGAGTGACAAAATCAAAGAAGAGGTCACTAAACAACTAAAAGCTGGAGTAATCCGAGTGGTCCAATACACCACCTGGCTGGCCAATGTGGTTCTGGTACCTAAAAATGACGGAAAGGTCAGAGTATGTGTCGACTACCGAGATTTGAATAAAGCGAGCCCCAAAGATAACTTTCCACTACCAAACATACATATCCTGGTTGACAATTGTGCCAGATATGAGGTACAATATTTCGTAGATTGCTATGATGGATATCATCAGGTGTTGATGGATGAAGAAGATGCAGAAAAGACAGCCTTCGCTACACCCTGGGGCACTTATTGTTACTGAGTCATGCCGTTCGGTCTAAAGAACGTTGGGGCAACTTATATAAGGGCCGTGACCGCCATATTCCACGACATGATGCATCAGGAGATTGAGGTGTACGTGGATAATGTGATTATAAAATCTAGGACGCAAGGTGACCATGTGCAGCATTTGAGGAAATTCTTCGAACTCCTGCATAAATATAATCTGAAATTAAACCCATCCAAGTGTGCCTTAAGAGTTCCATCTAGAAAATTACTGGGGTTTATAGTCAGTCAACGGGGCATCGAGTTGGACCCGACAAAGATAAAATCTATTCGGGATCTCCCACCTCCAAGAACCAAGAAGGAGGTCATGAGTCTGCTGGGTAGGTTGAATTACATCAGTAGGTTCATCGCTCAGTTGACATCCACATGTGATCCTATATTCAAGCTGCTGAAGAAAGATGCGGCCATCAAATAGACAGACGAATGCCAGGATGCTTTCGACAAGATCAAAGAATATCTGTCGAATTTGCCAGTGCTAGTCCCACCAGAACCGGGGAGACCTTCGTTCTTATACCTGACGGTGTTAGAAAATTCCTTCGGGTGCGTTCTCGGGCAACATAAAGCAACCGGGAAGAAAGAACAAGCCATATATTACTTGAGCAAGAAGTTCACGAGCTACGAAGCCAAGTATACGCTGTTGGAAAGAACTTGTTGCGCTCTACATTGGGTTGCTCAGAAGCTCCGGCATTATTTGTTGGCTTATACCACCTACCTCATCACTAGGCTGGATCCATTGAAGTACATATTCCAAAAGCCAATGCACACCAGGAGATTAGCAAAGTGGAAGATTTTGCTCACCGAGTTCGACATAGTCTATGTCACTCGCACGACAATGAAAGCCCAGGCCTTGGCAGATCACTTGGCAGAAAATCCTGTCAATGACGACTACCAACCTCTAAGTACTTATTTCCCAGACGAGGAGGTAAACTTAGTCGAGGTAAACTTCTGAGGACGCCAGCACTTGGAAAATGTTCTTTGATGGAGCTGTAAATGCAAAAGGTGTTGGGATTGGGGCAATCTTTATTTCACCCACCGGACAACACTATCCGGACACATCCCGCCTCCTATTTTTCTGTACAAACAACACCGCTGAATACGAAGCTTGAATAATGGGCATGAATATGGCCATTGACATGGATGTAGAGGAGTTATTAATCATGTGAGATTCTGATTTGATCATCAAGCAAGCTTAGTGAGAATGGGAAACTCATGATGTTAAACTCCTCCCATATAGACAACATGTGGAGGATCTTAGCAAGCGATTCAAAGTCGTCGAATTCAGATATATTCCCCGATGACACAACGAGCTAGCCGAAGCACTAGCCACCTTGGCTGCAATTCTACCATACCCAGGTAACACCTACATTGACCCCCTGGAGATTCAAATACGGGAAAGACATGGTTATTGCAACACGGTCGAAATAGAGCCCGGCGTTCAACCATGGTATTATGATATCAAAAGATTATTGAAAACAAAATATTATCCGGAGCAGGCCAACGGGGACCAAAAGAGAACCATCCGGCGACTCGCTAGTAGTTTCTTCCTAAGTGGGGAAGTACTGTATAAAACGACTCCCGATCTGAATCTATTAAGGTGTGTAAACGCGAAGGAAGCCGAAAAGATCATGAACGAGGTGCA
This sequence comes from Nicotiana undulata, assembly GCA_005239495.1. Classification (NCBI taxonomy): domain Eukaryota; kingdom Viridiplantae; phylum Streptophyta; class Magnoliopsida; order Solanales; family Solanaceae; genus Nicotiana; species Nicotiana undulata. Next base: position 100,393 of record ML296308.1, read on the forward strand.
TTCAGGAGTATACGGTCCCCACATGAACGGGTACGTTCTCGCAAAGAAAATCTTGTGGACCGGGTATTATTGGATCACCATGGAGAAAGATTGCTTCACCTTCGTTCGGAAATGCCATAAGTGTCAAATACATGGCGATTCGATCCATGCACTACCATCAAAATTACATCCTATGTCAGCACCCTGGTCGTTTGTTGCTTGGGGAATGGATGTCATAGGGTCGATTGAGCCAAAGGCCTTAAATGGGCACATATTTATCTTGGTCGCTATCGACTATTTCACAAAATGGATCGAGGCGGTCACATTCAAAGATGTCACTAAGAAAGTAGTGGTGGATTTCGTGCACTCTAATATCATCTGTCGTTTTGGTATCCCAAAGACTATCATTACCGACAATGCCGCAAATCTGAACAGCAACTTGATGAGGGAGGTATGTGAATAGTTCCAAATCACACACCGCAATTCCACCCCTTACCGGCCCAAATCCAATGGCGGCGTTGAAGTAGCAAACAAAAACATCAAGAAAATGATTCAAACTTCCAGGCAATGGCACGAGAAATTGCCTTTTGCATTATTGGGATATCGCACGACCGTGCGCACGTCGGTAGGAGCTACTCCTTTGGTTTATGGCACTAAAGCTGTAATACCCGCAGAAGTTGAAATTCCCTCCCTTCGAATTATTGTCGAAGCAGAAATTGAGGATGACGAATGGGTCAAAACCCGATTGGAACAATTAACTCTGATTGATGAGAAAAGGATGGCCGCAGTTTGTCACGGGCAGTTGTATTAACAAAGAATGGCCCGCGCCTACAACAAGAAAGTGCAGGCTAGGAACTTCGAAGTGGGGCAACTTGTCTTAAGACGTATCCTCCCACACCACGAAGAGGCGAAAGGAAAATTCGCCCCGAATTGGGAAGGTCCATATATCATAAAGAAATTGCTACCAAAAGGAGCATTGTACTGGGGGGGACATCGAAGGAAATGACCCCGAAACGGCTGTCAATGCAGATGCAGTCAAAAGGTATTATGTTTGACCTTTTCGTGATGATGATACTAATGATCGAAATTATGAAGGCTTTCATTCATGCTACCCCAAACACTATCAATTTTGTAAACCCTTTGAGCCGGTTACTCTTCCTTGACTACCCTCTTTGGAACTTGAAGTGTTAAAAAAAAATCAAAAGAAAAATAAAAAAAAACAAAACAAAAACAAAATATTTTCCTGAACTACGTTTGACTTGATTCCGAAAGGATATGTAGGAAGCCTCTCCCTGGGGTTCAGCCACACCAAAATAAAAATCCACATTCCCCCAAGAGTTTAAGCTGGGGAAAGTGTTCAAATTCGGCAATGATTCGCCTGAAAAGTTCCAAAGTTGTAATTCAATACAAATTCTTCTTAACCCAGATCCCGTTCAAGTCCTTCCAATCAATCGACGAAGAAAATCCATAATTAGAGGACACAACTATTTGGATCTGATACGAGCAATGAGAGAAAGTCAAACGAGAGAGTCTATCGGTGAAAATCCACACGGGCACCATAAGGCGACGGTGAGTAGAGAAACTAAAAAATGAGAGAGTCTTGTTAGTGAAAACTCTCAAAGAGCACTACAGGGCGATGGTGAGAAGAGAAATGAGAGAGGTTAGTCGGTGAAAACCTGAAAAGGGCACTACTAATCGAAAAGAGGATGATTGGTCGCTGATATCGACATGGTCTGGGGCAAAGTTTCTCAACCTCGAGTTAAAAGTTGTGACGAATTTCTAAGGGTCAAATGGTTTATATAGATCAGGCATCCAGTCCAAGATGCATGTCATGTTCATTAAAGGCCGCGTACACTCCAGATAAGTCCTTCTTCTCTTCCCTGAAAGGGATATTTCTTGTCAAAATTCATTGTCTCTGTTTCTTTGTTATTCTCTTTCAATCCCTTTCAGTGTGACTCTGTTTCTAAGGTAGAACAAAGAAAGGATGGCAAAACTGATTTACAGGGTTCTCGTTTGACGCAAGCCAATATGCAAAGGGAACCAAGCCTTATCAGGGTCATCAAGTTGATCCCGACTGGCCGCAACGGCTGATGCTTTAAACACAACTATAGAAAGGAGAAGATCAAATAGAAATGCCTATAAAGGCAATTGAAGTGAAAGGTTAAAGTCCCACGTGGCTAACCCTCTCGGCAGAGTTTGAAAAGCCAAAGCGCTCCAAGTGCTTTAAATTAAAGACGGGGGCAAAATCAGAAATGGAAGGCCGATAAAGGCGAAGTAAAGTTGGAAAGGTTAAGTCCCATACGACTAACCGTTGCAGCAGAATTTGAGGGGCTAAAAATTCCCCCGATACTCCAGAAATCCAAGAGAAAAAGCAAGTGAAAGGCCTACAAAGGCAGAATAAAGTTGAAATGTTGGGTCCCACGTGACCGGTCACCACGACAAAATCTGAAAAGCCAAGGTCCCCAGGTTTGGAAACGAAACCCAATCCCCAACAAACAAGCAAACGGTTGGGATCTTCGTCAAAGAGGTTGAGATCAAGCAACTTGAACTAATCAAGGCCGCAAAACCAACCACCGTTTCAAACTAACAAATTGTTCTTTGTTATAAAATACGAAACATGTGCAACTCAAAAGCAACCGTGCAAAAAACAGGTGCAACCAAAAGGAATTGCACAAGAGCTAGAAGGAGCTCCGCAACATTGACTCCAAAGAAAGGGAAGTTTCCTCCAAAAAATCTTTTCCCGCATGCTTAAAATAAAAAATAAAAAAAAGAAGAAGAAAGAAAGATAAAAGAGAAAAAGAGAGAGAGAGAGGAATTGAAGTTGAAAATGAGTCAAAGTAGTATGGGTCCTCCAATCCCCAACTACACCTTTTCCGACATAGGGTATACACTCCCTAGTTGATGCCAATTAAGGGTATACATTCCCTAATTAATGATGATTTTTTCCGACATAGGGTATACACTCCCTAGTCGATGCTGATTAAGGGTATACATTCCCTAATTGATGATTTCTTTTCCAATTAAGGGTATACATTCCCTAATTGATTTCTTTTTCCGGCATAGGGTATACACTCCCTAGTCGATGCCAATTAAGGGTATACATTCCCTAATTGATGATTTCTTTTCCAATTAAGGGTATACATTCCCTAATTGATTTCTTTTTCTGACATAGGGTATACACTCCCCAGTCGATGCCAATTAAGGGTATACATTCCCTAATTGATGATTTCTTTTCCAATTAAGGGTATACATTCCCTAATTGATTTCTTTTTCTGACATAGGGTATACACTCCCCAGTCGATGCCAATTAAGGGTATACATTCCCTAATTGATTTCTTTTTCCAACATAGGATCTACACTCCCTAGTCAATGCCAATTAAGGGTATACATTTCCTAATTAATGATTTCTTTTCCAATTAAGGGTATACACTCCCTAATTGATTTCTTTTCCGACATAGGGTATACACTCTCTAGCCGATGCCAATTAAGGGTATACATTCCCTAATTGATGATTTCTTTTCAATTAAGGGTATACATTCCCTAATTGATTTCTTTTTCCGACATGGGGTATACACTCCCTAGTCGATGATAATTAAGGGTATACATTCCCTAATTAACGATTTATGTTCCAATTAAGGGTATACATTCCCCAATTGATGGTCTTCCCAACATAGGGTATACAATCCCTAGTTAATTTTATTTTGAACATAGGGTCTCCAACCCCTAGTTGATCTTGCTTTGAGATATATGGTATCCACTCCCTAGTCTACAATAACTCCGGGTGCACTGCTCCCGGCTTTTCATCGCTTTCAATAACAAAATAGTGTAGATTTCCTTACAATAACTCACAAACGTTTCCAGTGAAAACTGGGGCAGAAGATTTCGTTCGTTTGTTTTCTGCGCAGATTACCTTTTTAGGACATTGGAATCGAGACGACCAAAAGAAGAAGTTGCGATCCAGAATAATAAAAAAGAAGAAGAGAAGATTGAATCCAAAGTGCAGAAACGAGGAAGATATGGACTATTCAGGACGGGATTGAAGTCATCCGTTCAGTATATCCTACCTTGACCCAAGGAACGATAAGACGAAACCAACACCTGCGGCTAACAAGCATCAAGATCCAGGTCAGAGTCAACAAAAGTCCAAGACATCAAGACCAAGTCTTAGATAGGAATCTTGTAACTAGAAGCTGATAGGTTTTAGTTAGTCTTTCGTTTTGTTACATTGGTGTAATAAAGAGATCAGCAACAGTAACAACAACAACTGCAGTGAAACCACAATTACTCGGTAGTCCTAGTTACCAAAACTTCCAAAACTACACTGACCTAATTCTTTTATAGCCAAGGATATGTAGGAACCCTTTGAAGAAGGGTGCGGTCAAACTTTTCAAAAACGCTTCACAATGGAGCATATGAATGGGTAAAGTCGTTTATGACTGCTCACTTTGTCTTTTCCCGAAAACTCTTCGGGTTTCCGAGCAAAGAGGGGCAGCTGTGAGCACGTGATTTTTACCTACCATATAGTCCTACAAAAACTCAATAAATCAATTGGTTTTATGAATTTTTGTTGAATTTTAGTGCTATTAGTGAATTTATTTTACATCATGTAGCCATAATTCGTCTTTTAAATCCCCAAATAATGTAAAATGGCATGATTAGACGCATAATCTTAGTATTCATTCAAATAAATATATTTGTTTGATATAAAGTAGATTAACGTTAATTTCTTGATTTAATTCTTTTTAACAAAAAATTGTGAAAACTTGTCCTTTAATTGATTAGGAGTAAATTAAGTGATATGAACTTTAATTAATCAACTAATTGAACAAGGATTAAGATTATAACTAATTATCACATTTAGTATTAATTCTAGGTTAATTTAATTAATTAAGGTGGGTTTTTGTTTAAAAAAAGAATTAAAAGGGACCTGGGCTGAAATTGCCCAGGCCCAAGCTGCCCCAACCAATAACCCAGCGACCCAGCCCAATTGAACCCCTTTACCCGGTCCAGGCCTGCCCAGCCCCTGATCCCTAAACGACCCCATTTTGAAGAAATTAAATCCCAGCCGTTGATCTATCTAGATCTAACGACTGGGAACTCCTTAGTTACTAACTATTAATATGTCCAAACACCCCCCCTCCATTTGACTCAAAGTATTACACCCACCTAACCGTCTCTCTCTATCCTCTCTCTCACTACGCCGTCCCCCACCGCTCCTCCGCCTTGCTCTGCCGGCCAGAAATCCCCTCCGGCGGCGGAGCTCAACCAATCGAGCCCAAATTTTACCCAGACAATCCTCTCATCATCCCCAATCGCCCCTTCCATTAGCTTCCTCAAAAACCCACTCAATTTCCTTTAATTTCAGATCTAGGAATCCAGAAACCCTAGTTCCCACTTACTGGTTGATTCAAGAACATTTAATGACTCGTACCTACATGAGTCAATAGCTATTGATGAGAGCTATTGATTCATGTGGGTTTGAGTTATTTTCAAACCCCGCCGGAGTCCGGCAAGGTCCAGCGACCTTCAATTTTTCTGGCCAAACCCCTTTAACGGGTATTTCTTCTTCCTTCTTTACTGTTTTTACACATTATTAAAACAAAAAATCATGTTAACCACTGTTTTAGTTTATTTCGGTTTAGTTAGCTTTTTCTTTCTTCTTGTTATTTGTTTAGTTATTGTTCTTATGTCCTTGGTTAATTATGTGTTATTTCATGTAATTGACCAAGAAAACCAAGAAAACCAAGAAAAAGAAAATAAAACCTAAACTGTTTAATTTGTTTTGGTCGATTTACCCTTGTTAGTTAACAACATGTCCATAACCTTCTATTCCCTTTGTTGTTTTACGTGCTATTGAAGCCTGAACCATGATAATTATTGTTAGTTCTATTTATGTTTAGGATTAGTTTTCTTTTTCTTTTTTCTTTCTTCTTTACTTTTAGGTCCAGATTCTGTTGTATTTTTTATTCTTCCTTTTCATTGATTCATGTTTGATTGCCTTGATGAGTTGAATTCTGTGGCAAATCCATCTATCAGTAATACGTTTCTTTGTGAATACCCTGATTCCTTGCCTCGTTTGAACAAGATTATCTGTTACGATTGTTTGTGTTCATGAATTTGCTAGAATGTACTATTTCTTTAAGAATGATTATTTGTTGATTAATTGCCTCAAAGTTCACTTGATTATGTTAATAATTAGGATTAGTCGACTAATTATCAATTAATTAGAAAAAGAATCAATTCTGAACCAGTAAATGGTGATGAGTTAATTGAGGTTAAATCTTAAACTCAAGGTTGATCGAATTTAAAAGATAACCTTTGAAAACAAATAATTACCTAAGCTTAAATCCTAGTTAAAGATAATTAATTAGGTTTAACAATTTAACATAAGTCAACTAACCCAAGTTAAGGAATTAAGTTGATTAATCTCAGTTAAGTCAATTAAATTAGGATTAAGCTAATGATACTTACTAGTCTTAGTTAACTAAAACGAGCTAACTAGGATTAATTAATTAGAGCTAAACCCAAGTAAGTTAACCCTGGTTACCCAATGGTAATTTCAGAGACTTCAAGGGGTACATTAGGAGTCCTAGGTGAAGGAATCTTGGGGGTAACAGCCCAAGAAACTTCTAGACTTTCGAAATCAGATTTTTAAGGGTAGTAAGATCTTTTCAAAGGCTGGAAGTTTCTGGAATAGGGGCAACTGACCCAAAGGATAAGGGTGACAGCTGCCCTATGTACTACTTCAACTAATTTTGAATAGGGAATATGCCAAAGCATATCCCATTCCCAAGCCTCTTACAAATATGCCCTCCCTTTAGACTAAAAACAGATTTTGACATACTGAAAATTACCAACACACGAAATACCTACTCTCTTTACCTGCCTTTGCATTCCTTTGAATTCTTTCAACTGCTGAAGATATTTAAAAATCCAAATAGTTTTCTGATTTATTTCAAGAGTATTAAAAGTTCTGATGCTTGGTTATGAGTTATGGTTTTTCATCTTTGGTAATCTGGTTTTCATAAAAATCTCAAATGTTATACTCGATTTCTTGGGTCTCCATTGATATTACTGAATCATTTTTTGGGTGGTAGTTGTTGCTGAAGTTGCTGGTCATTTGCTGCTGATCTTTCTTTCTCTTTTTCTTATTCTGCTATCTTTTCCCTGGACCTTTATTTGGTCCAGATCTGTTAACTTCCTCTTTAAAAATGTATGTAACAATGAACTTTATATAAAGTTATAAAATTCATTTGTGCTGAAATGTTAGTTTCATGTTGTGTTTCGAGATTATGTGAAGTTGAATCTTCTTCCCCTTTATTCTTAGTATAAAAATCTGAAATAAGATTGTTAGTGTGCTGAAGGAATGTTGTCTATGAACTATCTGAACTGTTCTGGTTTAGCTTTTGTTTAATTCTGTTGGTTTCAGAACTTAGTAAGTTTTGTATGGTGTTGTTTTTGTGTCAGCCTCAGTTTTACTGAGATAATTAGCACTAGGGTAGATGAATTTGACTTCTTAATTGTCAAATTCACCCCATGGTAGTGCATAAACAGTAGTTTAGCTTGCTGAAAATTATCCTTCAAAGGATATAAGTGTGTAATTAGGAAGGGCCTTAAGGAAAAGAATTCGAACCTGCACAATGGTCGGATTTACTCCTCAAAGTTCCAATAGTGACCAAAGTATTTGACCAAATACTATCCGGAATAAGCATGACTATAAAAGTCTAAAAAAGTAGCATAATTGGATTTGAATCTGACCCCTTCTATGATCAGATTCATTCCAGCCAATGCACAAGAGAATTTTGTTATAGTTTGACATCATTAGAGTCAAATTTGACCCCGGTAATGGTCAGATTTACTCTAAAAGATGCATAACATATCTATTATTGAGATAGTTAAGGAATGCAAACGAAAATCTGCAAATGTACAGTACGAAGAATCCAGATGTGGAGTAGCTATTTAGGATTTCAATTTTTTTAGTTGTAACGACCCGGTCAGTCGTTTTGAGAGTTAGCGCCCCGATCCTCTAATAAGTGCTTCTCCTATGTCTTATTATGTTAATGGAACGTGTTGGTGCGTTGAGCGATGAAATTTGGAGTGATTTTGGACACATAGTCCTCTGAGGTGAATTTTAACCTTAGGAGTTGGTCAAAATTCCTAATTTCGCGTATCAGTTCTGAATTAATTAGTTATTTTGATTTCTTGAAATGATATTTACATTATGCACTCGAATTGAATAGATTTGGGCCACCCATAGTTGGATCCTCATGGCAAGAGCGTGATTATTGGTTGAGTAGCGCAATCGAGGTAAGTGGCTTGCCTAACTCTATGTTAGGGAATTTTCCTTAGGCATTTATAATTGATTTATTGATATAAAAACCCCGTGTACGTGAGGTGACGAGTACGTGCACGGGATATTTTCACTAAAATTCCATTGTTTCCTTTTATGACATAATTAATCTTCAATTCTTATTATTTCTGTTATTGGTTTATCTGAGTAACGACTTAAGATTTTATCAAGTAAAACGATTTTTACCTGATTTTCCACTCGTTACTATTATTTGAAACTGGTTTAAGTAATTTACTCTATATTTTCCAACTATTTTCCTATACTTTTGAATTACGCTACATCGGATATATATGTCTTGCATTGCATATTTAAATTGGGACTACGGACCGTGATTCGGGATTCCCCCTGTACTGCATTGCATATTTAAATTGGGACTACGGAAAGAGATCCGGGAGCTTTTCCTCTGTATTGCATAGCATATTTAAATTGGGACTACGGACCGAGATCCAGGAGCTTTCCCCCTGTACTGCATTGCATATTTATATTGGGACTACGGGCCGAGACCCGGGAGATTTCCCCATGTATTGCATTGCACGATTATCTATTGAGATATATGCTGTGCTGAGTTGAGAGTTACTTTACGCCATTCTTTCTAGCTTTACTTTACATTTTCGTCAAGTATTGCTACTTATTTGTAACTGTTAAATTATCTGTTTATTTGCAAACTCAGTAGAGCCTCAACCTGACCTCGTCACTACTTGACTGTGGTTAGGCTTGGAACTTACTGAGTACCGAATGTGGAGAACTCACGCCCTTCTGCGCATGTTTTCCCCATGTGCAGATCCAGGTACCGGTACCCAGCACTGTGGTTAGGAGCAGCAGCAGTATTTGGAGACCGTGAGGTATTTTTGCCACGTCCGCAGAACCTTTCGAGTCCCCCTCTTTATCCTAGTATACTAATAGTACTTAGACAGAGATACTTCCTAGCTTCGTTGTATAGAGGTATAGTGTAGAACTTGTGACATTGTTGATATTCCGGGTTTTGGGCTGAGTAAAGCTGTAAATGCCGAGCGGTACAGTTTAAATAGTATTGCTTTTACTTCATCTTCTATTATTGTGTTGTTTTACATTTTGATTCCACACATATTGAGGCTTACCTAGTCGTATAGACTAGGTGCCGTCACGAAACCCTGCGGAGGGAAATTGGGTTGTGACAAGTTGGTATCAGAGCGTCTAGGTTCATAGGAGTCACAATGTCACAGGCCGGTTTATTAGAGTCTTGCGGATCAGTGCGGAGACATCCGTATCTATCTTCGGGAGGCTATGTAACTGTTAAGAACAATCACATTTCTTGGAATTCCTTATCAAGCTCGTTACCATCATCAAAACTCTTAAACTCTATTCTATTCTTGCTTATAAATGGTTTGTACTCGTACCGGACGTACTGATGACCAGACACCCGAGCTCCAAGCTAGAGCTGCCAAAGGCAGGGGCCGGGGTAGAGGACGAGCCCGCGGCACAATTAGAGGGGCACAGGAGGTAGAGGACGAGCACCGGCTAGAGTAGAGGCAGAGGAGCCCCCAGCAGCAGCCACAATTAGAGGGCCACAGGAGGTTCCCACTATTACTCCAGCCCTCCAGGAGAATTTGGCCCAGTTCATGAGTGCTTTCAGTACTCTGTCTCAGGCGGGACTACTTCCAATAGCCCCAGCTACATCCCATGCCAGGGGAGGGACATAGACTCCCGCAGCCCGTACTCCTGAGCAGAGGGTTCATATGGGGCAGGTTCCAGAGTATATTCCTGTGGCCCATCAGCTCCAGTTCAGCCGGAGACTAGGACAGTTGTTCCTGAGGCGGAGCAGTTTCGACTTGAGAGGTACCAGAAGTACCACCCACATGAGTTCTTTGGATTAGCTTCTGATGACCCCTGGGTTTTCTTGAGGGGTGTCATCGCATTCTCCGCACTATGGGTATTGTGGAGACGAGGGGGGTTGTTTTTACTGTTTTCCAGCTGAGGGGAGCAGCTTATCAGTGGTGGCGTGCTTTTGAGTTGAGTAGTCCAGACGAGGCAGCTTCACTTACTTGGGCTCAGTTCTCAGAGATATTTCAACTTGAGTTTTTCCCTCAGAGCCTCAGGGATTCATGGCGTGCAGAGTTTGAGTAGCTACGCCAGGGTACTATGACGGTGTCGGAGTATACAATCCGTTTCAGTGACTTGGCACGTCATGCACCAGCTTTGGTTTCTACTGTCAGAGAGAGAGAGAGTTCGACGTTTTATTGAGGGACTCCACCCCAGTAATCGGACCAGCATGGCCAGAGAGCTGGAGACGGATATTGCTTACCAGCAAGCCGTGAGTATTGCCCGGAGGATTGAGACTATGTTAGCCCGGGATAGGGAAGAGAGGGAGACCAAGAGGTCTCGAGAGACTGGTCATTTTTTCAGGAGCCCGTGCACCAGCATCACGATATGGTAGGGGTTTTGTGAACCGCTCCATTCATTCAGCTCTTCCCGCAGCCAACAGTGTTCTAGCTCCTTCTAGACCTCGGGAGCCTTATTATGCACCACCGATATCTCAGGTGCCTCCTGCTCGAGGTGCTATCACCGGCCAGTCCAGTAGGCTTGTTCAGAGTCAGCAGCAGCCGCCATGCCCTCTGAGGGGTTGTTTTGAGTGTGGTGACCCTCTTCTTATGATCAGAGATTTCCCCAGGGCTAGGAGGGGTGCACCACCTCAGACTTATCAGGTTCCACGCCTTCCACCAGGTCTTCCAGTTATCCTTCCAGACCCAGCTGCTACGCCACCAGCTCAGACAACTCGAGGTGGAGGTCGCCCTAGAGGGGGAGGCCAGGCTAGATGTTATGCTCTTCCGGATCGCTCGGAGGCCATTGCTTCAGATTCGGTCATTACAGGTATTGTCCCCGTTTGTCATAGGGACGCATCAGTATTATTTGACCCAGGTTCTACATATTCATATGTGTCCTCTTACTTTACTCGTATATCTCGGAATTCTCTGAGTTCTCCCATTTATGTTTCCACTCCTGTGGGAGATCCTCTTGTTTTGGACCGCGTATATGAGTCGTGTTTGATTACTATAAGTGGTTTTGAGACTAGAGCTGACCTATTGTTACTAGTATGGTAGATTTTGATGTTATATTGGGCATGGACTGGTTGTCTCCCTACTATGCCATTCTTGATTGTCACGCCAAGACCGTGACGCTGGCTATGCCAGGATTTTCGAGGTTAGAGTGGAGGGGTTCCTTAGATTACACTCCCCGCCGAGTCATTTCCTTCCGTAAGGCTCAGCGGATGGTCGAGAAGGGGTGCAATGCGTATTTGGCTTATGTGAGAGATACTAGTGCTGAGACCCCTACAGTTGAGTCTGTCCCCGTTGTTAGGGACTATCGTGATGTTTTTCCAGCTGACCTTTCGAGTATGCCGCCCGATAGAGATTTTGATTTCGGCATTGACTTGTTGCCGGGCACTCAGCCCATTTCCATTCCTCCCTATTGCATGGCTCCTCCTGAGTTGAAGGAGTTAAAGGAGCAGTAGCAAGAGTTGCTTGAGAAGGGGTTCATCAGGCCCGGTGTATCGTCTTGGGGTGCTCCAATATTGTTCGTAAAGAAAAAGGATGGTTCGATGCGTATGTGCATTGACTATTGGCAGCTGAATAAGGTGACAGTGAAGAACAGGTATACATTGCCTCGCATTGATGACTTATTTGATCAGTTACAGGGTGCTAGGGTGTTCTCCAAGATTGATCTTCGTTCAAGCTATCATCAGTTGAAGATTCGGGAGCCGGACATCCCGAAGACTGCCTTCAGGAACAGATATGGTCACTATGAGTTCCTTGTTATGTCATTTGGGCTGAGCAATGCCCCAGCAGCCTTCATGCACCTGATGAACAATGTATTTCAGTCGTATCTTGATACTTTTTTCATCGTGTTCATTGATGACATTCTGGTATATTCTCGGTCCCAGGAGGACCATGAGCAGCATTTGAGGATTGTACTTCAGACATTAAGGGAGAAGAAGTTATATGCCAAATTTTCTAAGTGTGAATTTTGACTTGATTATGTGGCATTCTTAGTCCATGTGGTATCTTCGGATGGGATCAAGGTAGATCCGAAGAAGGTGGAGGCAGTGTAGAGGTTTCCTAGACCGTCTTCAGCTACTGAGATTCGCAGTTTCCTCGGTTTGGACGGATATTATCGCTGTTTTGTGGAGGGATTTTCATCCATTTCAGCACCCATGACTAGAATGACCCAGAAGGGTGAACCGTTTATATGGACTGAGGGGTGTGAGGAGAGCTTTCATAAGCTCAAGATATCCCTGACTACGACTCCAGTATTAGTATTACCTACAGATTCGGGATCCTATACAGTCTATTGTGATGCTTCGAGGATTGTCTTGGGAGCGGTGTTGATGCAGGACAGTAGGGTGATTGCCTACGCGTCCAGACAATTGAAGGTACATGGAAGAAATTACCCTGTTCAGGATCTTGAGTTGGCAGCGATTGTTCACGCCCTGAAGATATGGCGTCATTATATATAAGGTGTTCCATGTGAGATATATACAGATCACCGAAGTTTGCAGCACATTTTCAGGCAGAAGGACCTCAATTTGCGTAAGAGGAGGTGGTTGGAGTTACTCAAAGATTATGACATCACTATATTATACCATCCGGCCAAGGCCAATGTGGTGGCCGACACCTTGAGTCACCGGGCGGAGAGTTTGGGTAGTTTGGCATATCTTTGTACAGTTGAGATGCCTTTAGCCTTGGATGTTCAGTCTCTAGCCAGTCAAATCGTGAGGCTGGATCTTTCTGAGCCTCACCGGGTATTTTCTTGTGTTGTTGCTCGATCTTCCCTTTATGACCGCATTTAGGAGCGCCAGTATGATGATCCCAACCTTCGGGCTCTTCAGGATAGAGTCCGGCAGGGTGATGCCATGGATGTGACCATATATGGTGATGGTGTGATGAGGATGCATGGTCGTATCTATGTGCCCGACGTAGATGGGATTCGGGATTTGATTCTGAAGGAGGCCCATAGCTCGCGATATTCCATCCATACGGGTACCGCAAAGATGTTCCAGGATCGGAGATAGCACTATTGGTGGCGCAGGATGAAGAAGGATATAGCAGAGTTCGTAGCCAGGTGTCTCAATTGTCAGCAGGTCAAATGTGAGCATCAGAGACCAGGAGGATTACTTCAGCAGATTAGGCTTCCAAAGTGGAAATGGGAGTGGATCACCATGGAATTTGTGGTTGGGCTTCCTCGGACCTTGGGGAAGTATGATGCTATTTGGGTGATTGTGGACCGCCTGACCAAATTAGCCCATTTCATTCCAGTATTGACTACTTATTGTTCTGAGAGGCTAGCCCAGATCTACATGCGGGAGATAGTCTGGTTGCACGGGGTACCGGTGTCTATTATATCAGATCGAGGTCCTCAGTTCACCTCGCACTTTTGGAGAGCCTTGCATAGTGAGTTGGGTACCCAGATCGACCTTAGTACATCATTTCACCCCCAGACAGACGGACAGTCCGAGCGCACGATTCAGATTCTGGAGGATATGCTCCGTGCTTGTATGATGGATTTCGGAGGGTCTTGGGATAGATACTTGCCTCTGGCAGAGTTTGCTTATAACAACAGTTACCAGTCCAGCATTCAAATGGCACCGTTCGAGACTTTGTATGGTAGGCAGTGTAGATCTCCAATGGGATGGTTCGAGCCGGACGAGGCCCGATTATTGGGTACAGATTTTTTCCAGGATGCCCTAAATAAGGTGAAGGTGATCCAAGAGAAACTTCGCACAAACTAGTCCAGGCATAAGAGGTATGCGGACCGGAGAGTTCGGGACTTGGCATTTATGGTAGGTGATCGGGTTTTGCTTCGGGTATTGCCTATGAAAGGTGTCATGAGATTCGGGAAGAAGGGTAAGCTGAGTCCGAGGTTCATTGGTCCTTTTGAGGTATTGCGGAAGGTTGGGGAGGTCGCTTATGAGTTGGCCTTGCCTTCCAACCTAGCAGGAGTCCATCCGGTATTCCACGTTTCCATGCTCCGGACGTATCACGGTGATCCGACTCAAGTTTTGGATTTCAGCTCAGTCTAGTTGGACAAGGATCTATCTTATGTTGAGGAGCCTGTGGCCATTTTGGACACGCAGGTCAGAAAGCTCAGGTCGAAGAATATTGCCTCAGTCAAAGTGCAGTGGAGGGGTCATCCGGTCGAGGAGGCGACTTGGGAGACCGAACAAAACATGCGGAGTCAGTACCCCCATCTTTTCACAGCTTCAGGTATGTTTCTATACTCGTTCGAGGACGAACGATTTTCTTAAGAGGGGGAGAATGTAACGACCCAGTCGGTCGTTTTGAGAGTTAGCGCCCCGATCCCCTAATAACTGCTTCTCCCATGTCTTATTATGCTAATGGAACGTGTTGGTGCGTCGAGTGATGAAATTTGGAGTGATTTTGGACACATAGTCCTCTGACGTGAATTTTAACCTTAGGAATTGGTCCGTATCCAGAGCTGTGTGAAGACGGATCCGGAATGGAAATCTGTCGACTCCAATAGCTCCGTTGAATGATTTCGGGGTTGGGAGCGTGTTCAGACCGTGTTTTCCAGGTCGGATATAGATTTAGGCTTGAATTGGCGAAAGTTAGAATTTCGGCGATTTCGGCCGGTAGGTGAGATTTTGATATCGGACTCGAAATGGAAGTCCGAAAGTGACAGCAGGTCCGGAATGTCATTTATGACGTGTGTGCAAAATTTGAGGTCATTCGGACGAGTTTAGACGTGTTTCGGCGTCGAGGGTGAATTCTTGAAAATTCCGAAGTTCTTAGGCTTGAATCTATGCATATTTGATGATTTTGTTGTTATGAGACGGGGTTTTAAGGCTCGACCAAGTTTGAATAAGGTATTTGAGTCAGTTGGTAAGTTTGGTTGAGGTCCCAGGGGACCTCGGGGTCATTTTGGATGCTCAACGGGTGCATTTGGGACCTTAAGAACTGCTGAACCATTGCTGGTTCTACTGTCTCGCACCTGCGATGGTTTTTCCGCAAGTGCGGACATGCAGGCGTGGATGGGGTACACACAGGTGCGGAGTTGAATCAGGCTTCTCAAGACTCGCAGGTGCGATGGAAAATCCGCAGGTGAGGAGCCGCACCAGCGACCCAGCCACCCACAGGTGCGACCCCAGGCTCTTTAATGAATTTCCGCATCTGCGATGGAAATTCTGCAGGTGCGATCCTTGAAGCCGCAGGTGCGACCCCAGGTGCTCTTAAGTGATTTCTGCACCTGCGATGCTTTTTCCGCAGGTGCGGTGAAAGGGACAGCAAGTGAGAGATCCCTCTGTGTTTATCCTAAAATCCGAGGGTTGAATTTCTTAAAGTCAAAAAATCGATTGTGAGCTCGGGAATTGGCGATTTTCAGTGGAATTTGAAGAGAAAGATCATAGGTAACGTTTCCTAATCCTAATCCATTGTTAGACGATTAAGCCATATCATTTTCCTTAAAATAATCAATGAAAATGGGTGAAAAACCATGAAAATTGGATGAAACTTCCCCAACCAAAAAATCTGAGGATTTAGGGATGTTTTGACATCGGATTTCGATGATTCTTGTTCGAGTGAGTTCGTGAGTGAATGGGTTTCTGGAAAATATAACTTTTACCCGATTCCGAGACGTGGGCCCGAGGGGCGTTTTGGTCAAAATTCCTAATTTTGCGTACTAGTTCCGAATTAATTAGTTATTTTGATTTCTTGAAATGATATTTACATTATGCACTCGAATTGAATAGATTTGGGCCACCCGGAATTGGATACTCGTGGCAAGAGCGTGATTATTGGTTGAGTAGCGCAGTCGAGGTAAATGGCTTGCCTAACTCTGTGTTGGGGAATTTCCCTTAGGCATTTATAATTGATTTATTGATTTAAAAACCCCGTGTATGTGAGGTGACGAGTACGTGCACGGGATATTTTCACTAAAATTCCATTGTTTTCTTTTATGACATAAGTCATCTTCAATTCTTATTATTTCTGTTATTGGTTTATCTGAGTAGCAACTTAAGATTTTATCAAGTAAAATGATTTTTACCTGATTTTCCACTCGTTACTATTATTTTCAACTGGTTAAGTAATTTACTCTATATTTGCCAACTGTTTTCCTAAACTTTTGAATTACGCTACATCGGATATATATGTCTTGCATTGCATATTTAAATTGGGACTACAGACTGTGATCCGGGAGATTTTCCCCTGTACTGTATTGCATATTTAAATTGGGACTACGGACAGAGATCCGGGAGATTTCCCCCTATACTGCATAGCATATTTAAATTGGGACTACGGACCGAGATCCGGGAGCTTTCCCCATGTACTGCATTGCATATTTATATTGGGACTACGGGCCGAGACCCGAGATCTTTTCCCCTGTATTGCATTGCACATTATCTATTGAGCTATATGCTATGCTGAGTTGAGAGTTACTTTACGCCATTCTTTCTAGCTTTACTTTACATTTTTGTCAATTATTGCTACTTATTTGCAACTGTTAAATTATAACTGTTTATTTGCAAACTCAGTAGAGCCTCAACCTAACCTCGTCACTACTTGATTGGGGTTAGGCTTGGCACTTACTGAGTACTGAATGTGGAGTACTCATGTCCTTCTGCGCATGTTTTCCCCATGTGCAGATCCAGGTACCGGTACCCAGCACCGTGGTTTGGAGCAACATCAGTATTTAGGGACCGTGAGGTATTTCTGCCACGTCCGCAGAACCTTCCGAGTCCCCCTCTTTATCCTAGTATAGTCATAGTACTTAGACAGAGATACCTCCTAGCTTTGTTGTATAGAGCTATAGTGTACAACTTGTGACATTGTTGTTATTCCGGGTTTTGGGCTGAGTAAAGCTGTAAATGCCGAGCGACACAATTTAAATAGTATTGCTTTTACTTCATCTTCTATTATTGTGTTGTTTTACATTTTGATTCCGCACATCTTTAGGCTTACCTAGTTGTATAGACTTGGTGCCGTCACGAAACCCTGGGGAGGAAAATTGGGCCGTGACATTAGTTTTTTCCTTGATATTCATAAAAATGTATTTTACAGAAGTTGTATTTTTCGCCTCAGAAAACTGTAATTAGTTCATTTATGCATTTTGGAATCTTGTAATTTAAGGGACTGGACTGTATATTCATTTTTTAGCCTTTTAGTTTATAGTGTTCAAACTAAATTTTGAGGCGATTTTCCTGGAACTTTGAATCTATTTTGCTCTAAAAAGTAGTTCGACGATAAAATAGGTGTTTAATCAAAAGAGGAGCTGGTATTCAAATCAGTCCACATGAAACCTTTCGTAAACATTTATTGGATTTTCATAAGCGGTTATTTCAAAATTCAGTTGTTTCAATATAAGTGGATTTAGTAGATTATTTTTAGTTCATCTCGTATCCTGTTAAATTCTCTAAAATCGATGTATGAACACTTTTGAACCTTGAAGCATCTGACTAGGCTATCTACAAATTGACAAGAACTGTTAATTTAAAACTGGTAAAACTGGCTGTGCTATGTTCTTCGTTAGTAATTACAAAGTTCCAGAAAAAATATAATTTTAGCTTATCAATTTGAAGCGAGATCAATCAACAATGTATTTATATGTCTATAATTCTCATAGGTGTATGTATATCTACACGAATGAGGTGCATCTTGATTAACACATTTTCTATCATTTACCAAACTAGAAAGTGAAGACCTTTAAGATTTGATTAAGAGTTGAATGTCCTAACTAGTAGTCTTCTTAATAAAATAGCCAAACTAGGATGGCCTAAAGTGATTAATTGGGGCAAAATATGACAATAGCCTGAAATATGTTGTCTTTTAGGCTAATGAATCTTACTTTTTAGGCAACCTTCTAGGTAGAAAGATAGCTTTAGTCTGAAATTCGGTAAAAAATCGAGTATTATCTCAAATAACCTTAACCCACACCCGTGAGTGGAAACTCGTGCCCCCGACCCTCAACTCCAAACAATAAATAAAAACGCACATAGCAATCATGTGTGCATTTCATGTGACGTGTTCGCAATGTGCTCAAAATCAACAAGTGCACGCCATCGTGACTTGTCTTAAGATATATCCATAAATGTCTGAATTGGCTTTTATCACATAAAACTAAAAGCACCTCTTTCGACAAAGAACATAGAGAATAATTGAACATCGCCTCAAATAAGCATTCCAAAACCTTAGTCTTGACTACGTAATCTACACTCGGGTGTGACAACTCATGTCCCAAACTTTAACTTAAAACTATATTAAAATCACGTGTTGTAATTGCGGGTGCATTTCATGTGGTGCAATTGTAACATGTCCAAAAGCAAACAAGTGCACGTTCTCGTGACTTTCTCTCAAGATAAATACATAGACGTCAAAAGCGGCTAAAAATTAAAAAGGATAAATGCGCAATAGGCTAAAACAAGTAAATAATAAGATAAATTAGGCTAAAATAGTAATAGTTAAGCGACCGTGCTAGAACCACGGAACTCGAGAATGCCTAACACCTTCTCCGGGGTTAACAGAATTCCTTACTCAGATTTATGGTCGCAGAAAAATTAAAACATAGTCAAATTCCTCGGTTTGGGATTTTTAAAAACAAAACGGTGTCCTGGAGCATCGTCAAAAATCCAGGTGGCGACTCCGAAAAATTTAAAATAAATCCCAAATCCGAATAATGTCACTTTAAGGGGAAAAACTCCCTTATTACCTCTTCATTAATCCGGGGTAGTAAAAAAGGAGGTGTGACAACTCTGATTTTTAAGGGTAGTAAGGTCTTTTCAAAGGCTAGATGTTTCTGGAATAGGGGCAGCTGTCCCAAAGGATAAGGGTGACAGTTGCCCTCTGTACTAGTTCAGCTAATTTTGAATAAAGAATATGCCAAAGCATATCCCATTCTCAAGCCTCTTATAAATAGGCCCTCTCTTTAGACTAACAACATATTTTGACATACTGAAAATTACCAACACACGAAATCCCTACTCTCTTTACCGTAATGTGCATTCCTTTGCATTCATTCAACTGCTGAAGATATTTAAAAAATCAAAATATTTTTCTGATTTCTTTCAAGAGTATTAAAAGTTCTGGTGGTTGGTTCTGAGTTCTGGTTTTCATAAAAATCTCAAGTGGTCTACTCGATTTCCTGGGTCTCCATTGGTATTACTGAATCATTTTCTGGGTGGTAGTTGTTGCTGGAGTTGCTGGTCATTTGCTGCTGATCTTTCTTTCTCCTTTGCTTATTCTGCTATCTTATCCCTGGACCTTTATTTGGTCCAGATATGTTAACTTTCTCTTTAAAAAAGTATGTAACAATGAACTTTAAATAAGGTTATTAAATTCAGAATTTGTGCTAAAATGTTTGATTCATGTTGTGTTTTGAGATTATGTGAAGTTGAATATTCTTCCCCTTAATTCTTAGTATAAAAATCTGAAATAAGATTGTTAGTGTGCTGATGGAATGTTGTCTATGAACTATCTGAACTGTTTTGGTTTAGCTTTTGTTTAATTCTGTTGGTTTCAGAACTTATTAAGATTTGTATGGTGTTGTTTTTGTGTCTGCCATAGTTTTATTGAGATGATTAGCACTAGGGTAGATGAATTTAATTTCTTAATAGTCAAATTTACCCCATGGTAGTGCATAATTAGTATTTTTGCTTGCTGAAAATATTTCTTCAAAGGATATAAGTGTGTAATTAGGAAGGGCCTTAAGGAAAAGAATCTGAACCTGAACAATGGTCGGATTTAATCCTCAAAGTGCCAATAGTGACCCAAGTATTGACCAAATACTATCCGGAATAAGCATGACTATAAAAGTCTAAACAAAGTAGCATCATTGGATTTGAATCTAACCCCTTCTATGGTCAGATTCATTCCAGACAATGCACAAGAGAATTTTGTTATAGTTTGACATCATTAGAGTCAAATTTGACCCCGATAATGGTCATATTTACTCTAAGAGATGCATAACATATCTATTATTGAGATAGTTAGGGATTTCAAATGTACAGTACGATGAATCCAGATGTGGAGCAGCTATTTAGGATTTCCATTTTATTTAGTTTTTCCTTGATATTCATAAAAATGTAGTTTACAGAATCTGTTTTTTTCGCCTCAAAATCTGTAATTCGTTCATTTATGCATTTTGGAATCTTGTAATTTAAGGGACTGAACTGTATATTCATCTTTTAGCCTTTTTGTTCATAGTGTTCAAATTAAATTTTGAGGCGATTTTCCTGGAAGTTTGAATCTGTTTTGCTCTAAAAAGTAGTTCGAGGATAAAATAGGTGTTTAATCAAAGGAGGAGCTGGTATTCAAATCAGTCCACATGAAACCTTTCATAAACATTTATTGGATTTTCAGAAGCGGTTATTTCAAAATTCAGTTGTTTCAATATAAGTGGATTTAGTAGATTATTTTTAGTTCATCTCGTATCCTGTTAAATTCTCTGAAATCGATGTATGAACACTTTTGAACCTTGAAGCATGTGACTAGGCTATCTACAAATTGATAAGAACTGTTAATTTGAAACTAGTAAAATTTCCTATGCTATGTTCTTCGTTAGAAATTACAAAGTTCCAGAAAAATATAGTAATTTTAGCTTATCAATTTGAAGCGAGATCAGTAGATAAAGTATTTATATGTTTATAATTCTTATAGGTGTATGTATATCTACACGAATAAGGTGCATCTTGATTAACACATTTTCTAACCTTTACAAAACTAGAAAGTGAAGACCTTTAAGATTTGATTAAGAGTTGAATGTCCTAACTAGTAGTCTTCTTACAAAAATATCCAAACTAGGATGACCTAAAGTGATTAATTGGGGCTAAAATATGGCCATAGCCCGAAATATGTTGTCTTTTAGGCTCATAAATCTCACTTTTTAGGCAACCCTCTAGGTAGAAAGATACCTTTAGTCTGAAATTCGGTAAAGAGTCGAGTATTATCTCAAATAACCATAACCCACACTCGGGAGTGGAAACTCGTGCCCCCGACCGTCAACTCCAAACAATAAATAAAAATTCACATAGCAATCATGAGTGCATTTCATGTGACGTGTTCTCCATGTGCTAAAAAATAACAAGTGCACGCCATCGTGACTTGTCTTAAGATAAATCCATAAATGACCGAATTGGCTTTTATCACATAAAACTAAAAGCACCTCTTCCGACAGAGAACATAGAGAAAAATTGAACATCGCCTCAAATAAGCATTCTAAAACCGTCATGACCATAGTCCTGACTACGTAATCTACACTCGGGTGTGACAACTCATGTCCCCGACTTTAACTTAAAACTATACTAAAATCACGTGTTGTAATTGCGGGTGCATTTCATGTGGCGCAATTGTAACATGTCAAAAAGCAAATAAGTGCACGTCCTCGTGACTTGTTTTCAAGATAAATCCATAGACGTCAAAAGGGGCTAAAAAATAAAAAGGATAAACGCGAAATAGGCTAGAACACGTAAATAATCAGATAACTTAGGCCAAAATAGTAATAGTTAAGCGACCGTGCTAGAACCACGGAACTCGAGAATGCCTAACACCTTCTCCCGGGTTAACATAATTCCTTACTCGAAATTTTGATCGCAGACAAATTAAAACAGAGTCAAATTCCTCGGTTTAGGATTTTCAAATACAAAACGGTGTCCCAGAGCATCGTCAAAAATCCGGGTGGCAACTCTGAAAATTTTATAATAAATCCCAAATCTGAATTATGTCACTTTAAGTGGAAAAACTCCCTTATTACCCCTTCATTAATCTGGGGTAGTAAAAAAGGAGGTGTGACAGTTTATTGATATAAAAACCCATATCATAATAAACTTGGAGTTCATTGATATTTGCACATGTCATGGTCTAAACCTGAACTTTATCAATATTGATAATTTATCCAGTTGGTAAAATTGGTTTAGCCATATCAATTTAAGTATGATGTGCAAAAATAAAAGAGAGTTCATATGGGTAAATATTAAAGAACTAGAAAGTTCTTCATGAATTCTCTTATGTTGCTTGTTATCATTAATTAATGTACCAACTAAAATTGAGATTGAATCCCATGAATGCTGGAAATATCAAAGATGAATATGGGCTCATTCACGTGCCATGTGTACCACATAAGATGCATCTATGAGATGGTCACATGTGCGATATTATTAACCCGCAACCTGCTGTTTGCGAGGTAACTTGCTCAATAATTTAATTTAGAGCATAATTTCCAGATTTTCTATTCAAGACAGTTCATCTTGATAAGTTGGTTTACATCACAATTGGCTTAGCAAAATAATTTATTGAGTGTCTCAACTTAATAGCTAAACTATTGCTTATGAGAACAAAGTTATCTATATCTGTTTGGTATATGTTATACACGAAAGTATATTACATTCTCCCCTCACAAGTGGTTCAGGGTCATGAACCAAATAATTTCATCTTATTATTATTGATTTGCGGTGTATATTTTGATTAACATCATAATGCATAAAGATGGTTTTAAAAAATTGAGGAAGAAAGTTAACTTTTCTAACATAAGGGGGAGACAAGAATAAACAGTTGAGAAAAGGTTACGTGGAATGAATTATCATTTGTACATCTAGATCCGCGAATAACATAATATGAACTTGATGGTCATAAAAAGATAATTCATTTGCAATATATTTCAAAGTATGCCAGATGCATTTCGTTACACCCCACAACATTACGTCCCGCAGTATTACATTATGGTGATGTTACGCTTCGCAGTGATAAGTTACGACGATGTTGCACCCTGCAGTAATGTACGTTGAATTTGTCATAAGGGAATTGGCATCAGTCCAAGGAAAAGATTATTTGGTGATTATAATGTTTATAAGTGATGAGTAAATTCGTGAAGGTAAGAGGGTAAGTAATATCGAAGAAAACGAATTTTTGTCAAAGTTTGGCATGTTGGGGTAGAATATGGCCCGAACTAAAATACTCCGTGATGACCCAAAAAGGGGTCATCTTATGCACATCTAATTTGGACTGTGTTTCGAGGCCCGAAAGCCTCCATTAATCTCACATCGATGTGCATGCGCAGCCCGGGCGCGTAGCCGGGAAGCCTTTATGTGAAAAACTTGATTAAGAGTTAAATTTGTGATAATTAATTGAATAAAGTTGACTTTGGTCAACATTTTTGGTAAACGAACCCAGATCCGTGATCCGACGGTTCTGGATGGTCCGTAGGAAAATTTGGGACTTGGGCGTATGCCCGAAATCGTATTCCGAGGACCCAAGTCCGAGAAATGAATTTTTAACGAAAATTGTTATATGAAAATATTAAAGGCTTATGAAAATGAACCTTGATGTGAAACTTGTGTTGCCGGGCCCGTATTATGATTTTGAAGCCCGGAACATGTTCAATATGTGTTATATAAGTTATCTGTGAAATTTGGTGTAAAACGGACTTGATTTGATTGGTTTCGGATAAAATGAGGAAAATTTGAGTTAATGAAGTTTTGAGAAATCTCATAGAATTTGAAATTTGGTTTGGAAGGTGATTTTATGTTTCCAAGGTCCGATTGAAATTCCTAGACCAAGGATAGTTTCGTTGAGTCATTTATAACTTGTCTGCAAATTTTGAAGTCATTCCGAGTAGTTTAGGCCAAGTTGGTGCGTTGAAGTGAATTCTAGAATTTCAAAGTTCTTAAGTTTGATTAATTTGGTTTTGGGGTTTGATTTCGAGTTCCGTTGTTGTTTTTCATGTTCCGAGAGTTCGAGGGAGTCCGTATCACGAATACAGACTTGCCGGTGCTTTTGGACGGCGTCCCGAGGGGCTCGAGTGTGTTTTGGTCCCGCGGGAGCTAAGTTAGAAAACCAGAAAATCTGTTGTCTGCTTTCCTTTTCTGCGATCGCAGAAGGTGGGTTGCGATCGCGGAGAAGGATTTTGCTGGGCTATCGATTGCTCTATGCGATCGCAGCTTCCCCTTTGCGATCGCAGAGGTCTGGGTTCCACACCTTCGCGATCGCAGCCCGTTTCTTGCGATCGCATTGAGTAGCATTTGGGCCGGGTGAGTTTGTTCTACGCGATCGCAGGACCACTGCCGCGATCGCAGAGGTCTTGCGAATTGTTCTTCGCGATCGCAGGACCTCTGCCGCGATCGCAGAGGTCCGGGAAGTTGGCCTTCGCGATCGCAGGCCTGGTATCACGATCGCAGTGAAGGTTTTCCTAGGCAGTACTTAAATGTCCAATTACGGGATTCTTCTTCATTATTCAATACCCAACCTCCATTAGAGCTCCTCCAAGCTAGGGAAAGGACTGCCCAAGTTCAAACTCATCAAGGTAAGTGATTCCTAGTCCGTTTTTCATGACTTTTAACATCAAATTCAAATAAAATCCTCTTCCAATTATCTTAAAATTCATAGGAATTGATAGAAAAATGTGGGGTTTTGGGAAAATAGTGAAACTTCATTTTTAGCCAAAAATTCCTAAATAAATTATGTAATTACGATCCTTAGGCTTCGGGTAGTTCATTCCTTCGAAAATTTCCGGAATTTGGCCATGAGAGGCCGGGGTTGGAAATTGAGAATTCTTCAAGAATAGCGATTTTATTGAATAACTAGGATAAGTTATCACATTGTACATGCATTGATGTTATTGTATACCTTTTGACTAGTTGCGAGTCCTCGGGTATAGAGTTCGGAGTTTCGGGCGCAATTGTGGTCCGAGGGGTAGATTCGACACGAGGTGAGTCTCCTTTCTAACCTTGTAAGAGGGAATCGTCCCCATAGGTGATGTACATGCTATGTTTGACTTGTTTGGGGGCTACGTACGCGCCAAGTGACGAGAGTCCGTACGTAGCGGCTATTATTGTTATGTCCGGGTAGTTAGGCCCACATCATGCCTTGTATGTTTCCTTGCAATGCCTTAAATATGTTTCTTTCTTTTCGTTGAAATGCTCTTATGATTTATTGTAATGCTATATTTCCTACGAAATTATCTTTTGCATCATGTTTTTCTTCTGAGGCCCATTGAAATGAAATTGTGAAATATAAGGGAGCGGGCCGTACGCCACGGCGGATTTTAAATGAAATTGTGAAATATAAGGGAGCGGGCCGTACGCCACGGCGGATTTTAAATGAAATTGTGAAATATAAGGAAACGGGCCGTACGCCACGACGGATTTTAATTGAAATTATAAAATATAAGGGAGCGGGCCATACGCCACGACGGATTTTGAAATAAAATTGTGGAATATAAGGGAGCGGGTCGTACGCCACGGCAGATTTTAAATGAAATTGTGAAATATAAGGGAGCGGGTCGTACGCCACGACGGATTTTAAAATAAAATTGTGAAATATAAGGGAGCGGGTCCTACGCCACGATGGATTTTAAATGAAATTGTGAAATATAAGGGAGCGGGCCGTACGCCACGACGGATTTTGAAATGAAATTGTGAAATATAAGGGAGCGGGCCGTACGCCACGACGGATTTTAAATGAAATGGTGAAATATAAGGGAGCGGGCCGTATGCCACGACGGATTTTAAATTAAATTGTGAAATATAAGGGAGCGGGCCGTACGCCATGGCGGATTTTGAAATAAAATTGTGAAATATAAGGGAGTGGGCCGTACGCCATGGCGGATTTTGAAGTAAAATTTTGAAATATAAGGGAGCGGGCCGTACGCCACGGCGGATTTGAAATGAAATTGTGAAATATAAGGGAGCGAGCCGTATGCCACGTCAGATTTGGAATGTAATTGTGAAATATAAGGGAGCGGGCTGTACGCCACGGCAGATTCAAAGAATTTGTGATTTTTGTTTCTTTCGGTGGTCTTACTCTTGAAAGTGCTTTATTGTTGAAGTTCAGTAGCTGTTTGGATTTTCTCTGTTTTTAGTATATGCACTTGTTGCTTATTTCCCTGACATGCCTACTGTATTTCATCATATTTTATCACATGTTACTACTGTTGGACCCTAGTGAGTATCGAGTCGACCTCTCGTCACTACTTCTTCGAGTTTAGGCGGGATACTCACTGGGTACATATTTATTTAATATGTACTCATGCTGCACTTTCTTTTCTTTTCTGTACTTGACTGTACAGGTCCGGAGGCTGGCACGTCTGACTATCAGGCCGGCGCTAGATATTGATACCGTGGTCATACTTCTCGGTGAGCTGCTTTCTCGGCGACTTCCTAGCAGCACCCTGGAGCTCTTTTGTTACATTTCTCCGCTCATTTCATTCAGACGGAGACTCTGTATATATTGTAGTCATTGTATATTCAGTAGTTGCCCATGACACTCGTGACACTAGTTCCTGGCACACACGCGTAGTGTATATTTATATTTTGGGGTTTTGGGATGTATATCTATGTATGCATTTTATTTCAGCTTGTATCTACTAGGATTTCACTTCCGCTCAAGGCTAGTATCATGTTTGTCGTTATAAATTGGGAATCTTTGACTGTTTAACTAGATGGGAAAGGTATCACTTGGTGTAATTATTGTTGGCTTGCCTAACCCCGTCGTTGGGCGCCATCACGACTCGGATTGGGATTCTGGGTCGTGACAACGTGGTATCAGAGCACTAGGTTCACGTAAGTCTCACGAGTTATGGGCAGGCCCAATAGAGTCTTGCGGATCGATACAGAGACGTATGTACTTATCTTCAGGAGGCTATGGGGTGTTAGGAAACTTCCTTTTATTCATATCCTGTCGTGCAATCTATGATGTACTCAAATTATTCTTCCATTTTCTCGCAGATGGTGAGGACGCGTGCATCCCATGTTCCTAGTCCGGGAGAGGCCACTGCCCCGGTTTCCCAAGGTCGGGGTAGGGGCAGGGGTCGAGGACGTCCCAGAGCTACGCCAGGGGCACCACCAGAGGATCCTATTATAGAGGAGCAGGATGAGGTGCCTCCAGTAGCACCTGCTCCAGTGGATTTCATGACGGGGCCAGGCTTCCAGGAGGTCATGGGCCGTATGCTGAGATTCATGGACACTATGTCTCAGGCTGGTTTATTTCCAGCCGACCCTGCCACTTCTCAGGCGGGAGGGGGAGTCCAGACCCCTACCGCTCAGGCCATAGGTCAGGCAGCAGCAACACGTCTTACCCCGGGCACACCGCCCGTGGGAGGGGTTCAGCCCGTAGTAGCAGCCCCAGAGCCCAGGCCAGTTGCAGAGGGTGACTAGCATAAGATTTTGGATAGATGGACCCGACTTCGCCCTCCAGTCTTCGAGGGTGAGCGGGGAGAGGATGCTCAGGA